>JBBPCS010004536.1:0-11235 GCA_037974645.1 Hollardia meadi | reverse complement strand
CACACACACACACACACACACACACACACACACACACACACACACACACACACACACACACACACACAGAGTTGTTTGTTTTACAAAGGTAAGTAAACTGGCAGACACTACCTATGTGCACAAAGTACACACACACACACACGTTGTCGGAGCTGATTCTACTGTAGAGTACAGTACACATGAGGACACACACACACACACAAAAACGCACACACACACACACACAGCTGCTTTTGCATCAGCAGGACCTGAAGCGTGATATTAAACCTTGCTTTTGTCTACTGTGGGAAAACACACACAAACTCAAACTTAGACCACATTAAAGCAATGAGCCAATGGCGAGCAGAGAACGGAAGAGAGTACTTACCTCTGTTGTCTACTTCAATGAACTTACCACTGACAGGGGGAGGGAGTGAGACTGAGAGATAGAGATAGAGAGGGAGGGGAGAGTGGAAGGGAAGAGGAAGAGGATTTTAACAGGAGAGGAAAATATAGGGAGGACAGAAAGGGGAGAGAATGGACAGAGGGAGGCAGCAGAGTGATAAGCTGAGAGGTTTTTCCATTGTGGCCGCACAGACAGCGGATTAGAATAGAGCTGTCTGTGTGTGTTCTCTGAAGCACTGAGGTTGGCATTTCCTCCCCAAGCTGGGGCAGCAAAGCCGGTCACTATGGAGACGACTAAAGTGTGAATGTGTGCGTGTGTCATTGCGCTCTTGTGTGCAGGGTCTCTCTTGCGTTTTCTCTCTCCCCCTCTCACTCCTCTTTCTGTGAACTAATGACAGTTACTCACCCCAGCAGTACACACACACACACACACACTCTCTCTCTCTCTCTCTCTCTGTGTTGGATGTGTAGGAGGGGAAGTGGGGACTCCCTTGTTTAGCAGTTTTTTTCTTTTTATTACTGGCAGGCTGTGATGTCATCTCTGTGACGGATCGGAATCCCCTGCTTTTCTCTGAGGTGGTGTGTGCGTCTGTATGTGTGTCTGTTCCAAGAATAAGGGTTGTTGGAGAGCCTGTATGTGTGAGTGCAGACCCAAAACATGACATGCCTGCAAATTTGTGGATCCATTCGGCTATTTTCCTCTCTTGCTACAACACATGCAGATACACAACACAGATACTTAAACATGCACAGGAGAATTTACGTCAACTTAATTTTGCACTCCCTATCGTTGCTTCCTGGAGAGACCTGTATGACACAAACATTTAGAAAGATCAAGGAAACGCGTATGCAATCACGCATGCAGCCACCATAAAGTATCCTGTAATTGTTTGACCATAACAACTCTAAGCAAACAGCCAAAGTTCATTGCTATTTTTTTTTCTTCTTAATTCAGGACCCAGTCTAAACCAGATGCAGTCTGGCAGTAATCTGGCCATTTATTTACTTGCCATGTATTCTTTAAATGAACATAATTTAGTCACCCAGCTGAAGTCAGAGAGCGGAACTTACAGAGAAAGACCAATGCGTCTCTGTGCTGATTTACTCAAATTAAAGCAACAATGAACAAATTTCCGGCACCACCAGATTAAAGTATGAAAGGAGATTGAGACATGCCCAAGTGCAGGTTTCTGATTGCTTTAGGCACAAATGTGTCCCTCTGACACTTGGATAATAGCCATAGATGTAGAATGTCTTGTATGGATTTTGGTTTACAGCTTCGTCTTCAACTTTGACAAATAATTGAACCAAATCTGGGCAAAGCCAAGGAAGCCTGGGTGGAGCTGTGCTAAAAAAAGGAGGTTACTACTAGGGGTGGCTTGCTGTCATGCTGAGACTTGACTAATAATCGTGCCCTATTCATTTTGGCTCCAGCTTTTGTTTCCACTTTATGGAGCATCGATGATAAAAAGGGCAAATCTTGAAATAAAGACATCTAAGGTTGTCTTTACACCTGGGTTGTTTCCCCCCAAAGATCAATTAATTTGTGCCTATGTGAACTAGGGATGCACAATATTTATTTGACCGATTAATTATCATCCCAATAATGGCAAAATATATATTATTGGCTATCAGCTGTTAATGAAATCCACTGATGACTCAAAACACGCAATCTATTTTGCAGGCTAATAATACTAATAAAGCTTATAATCAATTAATTCTTCATGAGCTCTTGTGACACCACAGAACAAATATAAACAGTAGAAGCATGAAAGTGCTGCATGAACTTCTGTCAAGTCCCCAGAGTTTGATTTCGTGATTACGTGAGTCCTGATGACACACTGATGATGCATGCAACTCAAAACTGTCCAGTCTGCATTTATAACTTAATGTTGACACTTCTTGGATCAATTGTAAATAAGTCAGTCTGACCAGGAAAATGCAACAATTTATAATTTTTTTTTTCACCTTGGTCCGGACTAAATGAACGAAATTACCAGTGTGAAAGAGCACCCTTTTTTTTGGTAACTATGTAGGTGGGATGTATTGTGGCTGATCATCCAAATGATGTATCTTCTTCTACACTAAATCAAATTGGCAAAGCACTTCTCACAAGTTTTGAGGCTTTTGACAAACTTCAGCTCAAGTTTTGAGTAAAACTATAAGTTTTTTTGGCTTAATGAAGACTGTGAGATGTGATTGAAAAGTTCGACAAAGCTATTGAGTTGAAATTATTTTATGACACATGGAAACATTTTGCCAAATAAAAATATTTAGTTCAGATAAGTCACTTTTCTCCTTTGCAAAAGCCTGCGTTGCATAAACTCTTTTATCTATATGATTATTAAGTAAACTCAAAAGCCAAGTAATATTATATTTTTTTATATTGTTATGTATTTTAACATTGCAGCATTGTACAAAATCAAAATGCTCCTAAAAAAGGAAGTGATCTAAACAGAACATTATTAGTTTAACATAATTAGTCTAAAAACTACAGAACAGTCTTGTCAGTTATTTCCAAACTGGCTCAGGCGCGATCGTATCCCTTTCAAAAGCTTTGTAAGCCAGCCTTGAACTGCAGTGTATTTTTTACAGACTTTGTAAGATAAATCCATAACGATAAGTCCAACACTGAACATCATTGTTTGCATGGTTGATAGTCAATGCCATGATGCCTTGTTTGTGCAGTGTAATAACGTGAGATTGACCATACAAAAAATTATTGCGGTAATGAGCTGAACCCCATGCTACGTGCCACATGACCATGGTATTGCAGTCAGTTTCTATATCGCAGTAAGCACATTGCTGTTGGCCACCAAAGGCTCATGCAGTGCCAATCTTAGTGGGGGTTCAACCACTAACCTTGAGCCACATCCTGTTTCAGTGAAGCAATGAGCAAAGCAAGAGTGAAGTGAGTGTAGACTAGAGAGCCAAACATGTCGTCTCCAGTGTGGACGTTTTACAGTTTCGGAGGAGGACAACATGATTGACATGATGAAGGTCAGATAGACTGAAACATTGTAAAAAAAATTTCAGCCGTAATCGAGACACTGCAGAAGTTCTTTTTGTCGTTGCCAAGTTAAGTTAAAATACAAAAATGGATGGAATGGTTATCTTTTTGGTATCGGCCATGACATGCAGGTAATTATCCGTTATCGGTTAATGGTATTAGTGGAAAAAAATAAATATTGTGCATGCCTAAAAATTCCTCCTTTTATTAGCACAGATCAAAGTCGGTGAGTGATGTGATTAGAGTAGAGCTGTAAAAGTATCATGGATTGACCTGAATCTCGCTGAAACTATTTAAGTGTTTAAATGGAGAGAACATTTAGTTTCCAATCCTCCTCCTCCGAAGAATTAGTTCCCAACTCCTTCTTTAAACTGCTTTCAGATTATAGTAGGGAAAGACTGCTACATCAGGTATAATCACGAGATGATGATGATGATGACGCTGTTGACAGCCAACTAGATGGATACAGACACACTGTTGTCAGAAACACACATGTTGAGGCAGAAAACAGGGCTTATCTGAGCAACAAATTAAATGCATGAGATCATAGAGGGAACTTTCTTGGAACATCAACAAAGACTGAAACAAAGACTTTTAGCTCATAGAAACACGTGGATTTGTACAGTTATACTTGAGAGAAGTTTTATTGATCACAACAACATGCCCAACCCCAATCCTTGGACTATCCGAAACCTAAGGCTTATAAGTCTTAACCTTCAAGCAGGCGTGAAAGAAGTGAGGATCGACCAAAATGTCATCACTTTCCAAAACACATGCATGCAGTGGCACACACCACACACCTGTAATCTCTTATCCACAGGCACACATTTTCAGATACACACACGTCGACATGACCACCACAGAATTTTTCCATTTCTGACCCTTCTGTAAACAAAGGTAGTGCTATTGTGAGGCCGTGATGGTTCAAGCTGTGGCATGATGAATGACGGGAGTAGTGGAGAGCATAGAGAAATAGAAGTGGAAAACAAAACATGTGCTATCACTCGGTTTATCTTTTTTTTTTTTTAACAACTTTAATGCAGATATTTTAAGAACTTTGCGAGATTTTTAGAAAGCTAAATGAATTGAAAAACACTGTGAAAGGAAACTTGAGGTTTAACATCAACTTCTTTTGCATGCAGTCAAACAAGTGCTGTTGAGAGGAGCAGCAATCACATCATTTACTTAGCAAAACAATGTTCAACAACCGTGACACATAAAATAACAATCGCAGCACAAAGCCATTACCCCCTAACACGCACATATTCTTCTTACGTCAAGGTGACCGTTGAGTACATTAATTCCCGAACTTAATCTTCACTGATCGTAATGCTTACCTAAACCTCACCCTAAATGGGACCTTAAAATTGTATAAAGAAAGACATTAGAGGCCAGAGAGAGTGACCTCATTTTGCAAAAATGAAGTCTAAAGTTCAAACTGTATTTTTACAAGTTTAAAAGTACAGTAGTTATATGTACTTACACAAATAAACACAAACACATTCATAAAGGCCAAGATACGCAGTTCATAGGTTGGTCTAATGTGCTGTCCTTTGACACAACTCGCACAACTGTAAAGTTTATAGGGCAAATCCTTGTTCAAAAGTTTATGACATATGACATAAGTCTCCACTGCTGTTGATTTGAAAGTCATAACTCCCCTTAGATAAAGAAGCATAAAAGCAAATGAGAGGAAGAGAAAGATAAGTAGAGGAAGAAGGAGGGCGTTTTGAATCGGCAGATACTGAAAGGGTTGGTACTTTTTTACTCGGTGATGAGTCAAATGATTGCACAGTTTGGGATCAACTATGTGGTCTCATAATGATGGTAAGACCAGACGACAACATCCTTTCGGAGCAGGTCTTAAATTTGCTGTGCTGCTCTGGTGGTTAGGCTCTAACGAGTCATTAGCCTCTGCAAGGACAAATGTGCATGAACATTGTAGAGATGATGCATGTGTTACATAGAGTACAGTCACCACAACTCGCCTAACACTAGTGGTAAAACTAGTATTTAAATCCTTTAAATACATGTAAACAAGTATTTGATCAGGTATCCAAAGTTAAAAGCACTCATTAAATTTTATTTAATGTGTTGGGGTTTTTTTGAGTTGCATAGACCTATAGGCACACCTACAGAAATCAGCACAGCCTTATGCTCTTCATGGATAAACAAATTGTTCCCATGCACATCACACACCATTGTGACTCTGAACATGGTGTCCTTTAGTTGTCACTGGGCTTCTTGCTTCAACTTTTTCCAATTAATCAGGCAAACTTTTGTTTGTCCTAAATGTTGAAACACACAACAACACGCACTTAGCAACTCTATAAATATGGCTATTGTGAAATGTCCTGTATAAAGGGAACCTCTGGCAACATCACATGATGACATATGAGAGGAAGCGTCTGTCCGTCACAGGGAAGTGGTCTGTCCTTACTGGTGTTCAGTCCAGTCTGACCTTGCCTACAGGATGGACTGACACTAACCCTGGGATGGGCTGGTCTACCCTGACCTTCTGTAGAGAAATAAAAAAAAAAGCCTTTGCGGTGTCATTGTGAAGGATCTTGCCTAACATCCTTGGTTGAAATAGAAATAGCCACATATCTAATATTATTCCCACAATGGTGACTCAGTGTTTATGTTCATCTACACAGAGAGCCAGTTGACTCCGCAGATAAGGTCTCAGTCACTGAACATAAGCAACTTTGGCTTTTCTTTTGGCAAAACATTCTAGAATTTACTGATCCCTTAGTTTAATAATTAAAAAACAAAGTAACCAAAAACAGAATTTTGGTTTTAATTCCTCCAGTTTTCTGCTTCCATGCCAAATAGTGGAGGTGAATGGAATGTCATTTACAGTGCTCCCAGGATTTAACAAGAATCTGGGTAAAAGGTATGCACAGTAGGCGTTGACCTTTATAAATCCTTTAACCTTTTTGCCTTTTAAAGTGCGTACCACAAATTCAGTTCCATTCACCTCCATTGCAATGAGGTGAAGGCAGAGACATACTTCTTAAAACCTCAACAGACCAAAACCATCTACAAAATGACTTTTTATTCTCTTTTTTTGTAATTTGGGTGAATTGACCCTGTAATATACATGGCAGGGACATGCGCCTTATCTTGACAGTTAAGATAAGGTATCGGCCACTTGCAATAAGCAAATGTAACTTTTGTTTACATTCTGGAGATTATGCAAACATTCTTGAAATACCTAAATAGCATACACAGTCCTTTTAGGACATTATTGGGCTAAGTTGATATTAAATGAGTCAAGTCACCCAACTTACAAACAGTTTCTCATAAAACTAAAACTTAGTTTTAGTGGTTATTTTTGACAGGTTTCTCTGAGATTTCTGCTTCTGCACCAAATAGTGGAGGTGAATGGAATTTAATTTGTGGTGCTCACAGCATTAAAAACTAATTTTTAAAAATTCTAGAGTGAAAGGGATATCCTGAGTATCAGGGAAATTGTTTCTGGAAAGACTTTTTGAAATATAGTTCAAAGCTAGCAACACAGATTAAGTACATACACCCCCATTGTAATGGGGTGCAGGCAGAGACGTATCTCTGTCTCATAACCTCAGCTCATGAATTCAAAAATATCTCTGTGGCATACGATTTATTTATAATTTGGCTGACGTTAATTTAATCTACACTGTAAAATTTAAGGTATCGACATGATGACGTCTTATTGTGAAACCTTAGATAAGGTTTATATATGAGGAGCCAGGAAACATAAGGTACTAGGTCTCATCATCAATCACCAAGCATAAGCAAATGTGACTTTTGTTTACAATTTTGAGATTGTCTAATCAATCATGAATAATTGATGACTAGGCAGCCTAAAACAAACCATATAGCTGCTTATAGCTTTGAGTTTATACTGAGCATGAAACATAATTGCTGAATCAGTAATTAGCTAAGTGCTCTTTGAGTCATCTGTACATCACACATCAGATATGCTGATAATCAAACTTTAACCAACTCCCATGAAATGCTATTAATCAGATAGCGTTGCAATTACCCTCAGTCACATGCACTGACATAAACTGCCATACACATCACATGATCTTAAGAGTGCCTCTGTGTAAGTGTGCCATTTTATCCTTAGTGACACATTCACACGGACCTTAAACCCCTGCTGAAATCCCACATGCAAAATAAACACACGCGCTGGCACCTCCACACACGCTATAGAAAACTCACACACCTGCCCCACACTGCTACACAGCTGCTCCATGCAGGAAAGCGAGTCTCACAGTTGGAAGAGAACACACACTCGCCTGATACTTAACATTTACTGTACATGCTTCTGGTACAGCCTACTGCTGGATACACTGTGTGGTAATGATTTCCTACTCTTGTGTGAGCATGCATGTGTATTTGTGTTTGTGTGCCTTTCATAGCAGTACACCTACCTCTTTGTGTAGACATGGGTTCCTTCTCAGCAGCAAAACAATGCTCTTTCTATTCTTTGCCCCTCTCTCCCCTCTCTGTTTCCCCCTCTCTCTCACTCTTTCTCTCTAGCCCTCTCTCTCGTCCTCTCTCTAGTAACAGCTCTCTGCTCAGTCTAATGCCTTTCAGTACCTCCTTTCAGATACTCGCTTTATTAGGAGAAGCGGAGCTTCCCTCCTCCCCCGTGCTCAGCCCACTCCCCTCCTCCTCAGGCGCCTTCAGCTTTCCCTTCTGTTTACCCCTCTCTCTCTTTCTCTACACCTTTTTCATTCTTTTTCCTGCTGTCAGTCATTGACTTAGCATCTTCCTCTTAATCTGTATCTCTGTCTTACCCCACTGGTGTCTTTTTCATCATTTTCCTTCTGCCTCTCTTTCTCTTTGCCATTGTCTCTGTCTTTTAAAAGTGGGTCAAACATGAAAGCAGTCAGATCTGGATGGGAGCTGAAGCTAGGGGGGTTATGAGAGAAAAGGCAGTGGGTGAACACAGTCTCCAGCTTAAATCTTTGATACCTGGCACCCTTGTTTAAATAGATGTAATCTTATCTCTGGAAAAAAACGATCTCTTAATGGGTCTAGTGAAGTCCTTAACCTTAAGTAGAAAGCCTATAAAGTTAACTCTAAGAGGCATTACATAAGATTTCTACATGAACAGTAGCACAAAGCTTTCATTTTAGGGTGATAAAGAAACCTTGAGTCCAGGGCCATGGCATAGTCACTGCTACCTGTGTGTGTGTGTGTGTGTGTGTGCGCGCGCGTGCGCGTGTACATTTGTTTTACACACTTTAACCAAGGCTGAAATAACAAAGCTCTGTTTGTTTTAAAGCCACCGTCAAAAGGGGGATTCAATTCAAATTCCCACACCAGGCTACACTTTAACCACGACAATAAACTAACACTCCGTTCACATCAATCTGCCACCACCATCAGAAGAAAACAGTCAAAAAATGAGTGCGATATATGAACACAAGTGGTATTGGGGGAGTGCTTCATTTTTGGTGGGGCTGCCAATGGAGGACTTATTCCGCTTGGAGCTCTCCCAGTATTTTGCTCGGTGATAAATGAGAAACACAAGTGCTATGGCAACAATAATCTCAATTTAATGATATTTTAAATGACATGCAGAGTATTTCCTTCAAGATGGCAGCAATGTGCTATCATTCAGCTTGAATCTGCAAACGCTCTATCAGTCTGTCACTAAGTATGAACATCATCATTAGTTGTGGTAGTCTATCCAGTGGTGTGTACAGTGAAAGGGCAGGGGATGGGGAGGTTCCTACTTCTGCTACTGAGTGTCAGAGTCTTGAGTATCTACCCGTACCCATCTACATGTCTCCTTCTGCTTGGTCTGAGTACATACCTATTTAGTCCTGTCTCCTAAGCGCTGATAGGGTTAGTCCAAATGCTTCTCTGATCCTGCTGGTATGCACCTCTGCATTTCTAGTCTGTTAAAGTGCCTTTTAATTTCTTCAAGTTGTTCCTAAGTGCCCATTTGGCCTCTTAAGGAGCCCGTTAGCTTAGCATAAAGATTAACACACTGGATCTCATATGTTTAATCCTCACCATACCCAAGGTTTAAAGACATCAAGTTGCATTTTACGGCCGGTTATGTGCCAGATTATGTCTTGGCTGCCCTTAAAGCAGAAACTTGTTGTTTTTACACCTTAGATTTTGTACAGAATATGGTAATATATGAGATATAACATGGGATTTGTGAGTTTCAGAGGTGTTGTAGATGCCATAGAAGCAGGGTACCTGGTTTCCCTGTTCACAGTCCTAATGCTAAGCTAAGTAAACCGGCTACTTCCTCTAACCTCATATTTTACTGTATAGACATGAGAGTGGCATCGCTCTTCTCATCTCAACTCTTGAAAACAGGCATTTCTCAAAATATCAGACCATGTTCCATTTTAAGTGATGCTCTGGTGCACTCCATATGATGATGTCAGTGTCAAACTCTGGTTAGCATGAGTTCCCCTCTGCTGTGCCCCTCTATGTCTCAGCTGTTATGTATTGTATATATTTTTAAGACAAACTAATGAACTGCAAACATTATGATCATTGTTTACTGTTTATTGATACTCCACAACTCTGTTATCACATTTGTACAATTTGCAATTCAATACACATTCCCTACATTGTGACATATTCCTAGATAACACGGATCACAAAATGACCACCTCATCAGGATTTGTTTTCATGACACCTGAGGAACAATCTCTTAAAATTCTAAGAATATTTTCTGTTGGCACAATATTTTCTGTTTTTAAAAAACCCCAAAAACCACACCCTTTCATTCGTAAAGAAGAAATTAGAGGACAAATTTTTTGCTTTAACTATCATTATGAAGTCATCAGCGTTTGGATTGGTAAGCTTGCTTTCACAGTGCTATTAATGATGCCCCTGGGATGAATTTAAAAAAAAAATGAAGGCATGATTTACGGCACAAAGGAAGTGAGTCAGCCATTACGCAACCAAAACAGGAAGAAGCATTGTTCTTCCCAGTTGCTATTCTCAGGTAACAGTGGAACCCAGCTGATGGAGAAAACAAAGAAGGCAAAGAAAGAGAGTGATAGAAACCACAGTAAATCAAAAGCGAACGGACGTGCGTTCACTCAAAGGAAAGCGCTCCAGGGTGTGTTGAAATGTGTTCTACCCTCCATTTGTGTTTCCCCTTACAACCGACATTCTTTCTACAAGTTCAGTTAGTAACAAGACCTGCCTACTTATTAATCCAATCAGGTGTTCATCATTGCTTTTGGTTTGGACTGTAGCCAGACTGCTAGCAGTAGCCATGTTGCTAATGCTATCTTTCAACTGCTGCGCCAAGAAAATCTGACTAATAATAATCATGATATTGGAAGCATATTGAGTCCTTCATAGGCCTTATTGATGTATAAGTTTGGGCGCCCCACTTAAACTAAATTATTACCTATAAAGTAATATTTTTCAATCAAAATCACATAAAACAACAGCAATCGTGTTTTATGTGATTTTACCTTATAGGGCCCATTCCTATATCAACACCATGGAAAGTAACAGAACGGACAAGGAAGGGTGTTTTCCGAAATAACGTCAACCTGCTGAAGCTGTTGCAAGTAGAACATGTAAGAAGTGTAACTTTATTCCCCCCAGGCTTTTCACGATTCTCGTCGTTTCCTCATTTTACAGATCACTCACTAATGCAACATCTAACGGGAAACTGACAAAAGAGGAGAAAGGAACTAAGAGGGTTGCAAGTCAGGGCTCATGACATTTGTTGGACCACATAATCAGCAATCACCGAAGCATGACAATCAATATATCACATTTTTTTATTTGATGGCCTCTCTCTCTCTCTCTCTCTCTCTCTCTCTCTCTCTCTCTCTCTCGCTCTCTCTCTC
>JBBPCS010004535.1:0-11236 GCA_037974645.1 Hollardia meadi | reverse complement strand
ACCGATGGCGCAGCATCGGGAGCAATTTGGGGTTCAGTATCTTGCTCAAGGACACTTCGACATGGGGCTGCAGGGGCCAGGGATCGAACCACCGCTCTACCACCTGAGCCACAGACGCCCTGAAAGAAAAGTATCAACATATTAAAAGTCCTATTCTCCAAATCATTACCATAACGTCTTTTGCTATTGATATTGTGTGGTTCAGGAGACCGTTACAAAAGGAAAAGACCACAAAAATGTTCTGAAAGTTTCCTCACTAACTGCTATTTGTTCTTTTTTTTTGTTTGCCTGCTTTTAGGTCTACTGACTATGGCACCACCTACACCAAACTCAACCTGATGCCAGGGACAACCATCGTGGTGACCAGCTTCTACATCTGCCCAACCAACAAGAAAAAGGTAAGAGGATGTATCCATTAACGAGCAAAATATTGGGTTTCCCATGAGCTCGCTGAAATGAAAGAGTTTATAGAGGAAATTAAAAGACTTTGCTCTAGTGTGTTGTTGAAAGAGTAAGCTGGAGGTCTAAATGAATATTTATATTAAATATTTGGCAAGCTGGGTAGGAATTTCAAGACATCTTGTTAAAGATGTGTGATTTGAGAAAGTGATCTAGTGAAACTAAAGACAAATGGCTGATTAAAATTAGACACTCCAGCATGGAGAGAAAAAGTCTATTGATATCAGGAATATTGCATAGTCAGAGTAAAGAAATACCCTTTTAAAGGAACAGTGCACCCTAAAATGAGAATTCAGTCATTATCTACTCACCCCCATGTTGATGGATGGTCAGGTGAAGTTTCTTCATCCACAAAGGATTTCTTGAGATTCACAGCAAAACAGCATTGTCCTACAACTGAAGAAGCTGGGGACTTGTTTTAAAATGTAAAAACTTCTTGTAAAAAATTCCATTGAAAAGGCTTATAATACCCTTTATAAGCTGAGATCTTCACTAAGTGTTAGTGTGCACACCCACAGTGAAGAGTTCAGCTTACAAAAAGGTGCGAATAATGTCTTTTACAATCAATCAGAGACTTGGATTACTCCAGATGAGCTGTATGGAGTCCCCATCTACTAGAGTTGTTTAGGAAAAACTTGTCACCCGTCTTTCCATCAGCATGGGGGTGAGTAGATAATGACCAAATTTTCATTTTGTGGTGAACTAATTCTTAAAACCACCTTTCAGGGTCAGTTCACCCAAATCTACAACCATAGTACATTAAACTGCAGTGATCGACGATCAACTATTTAACTGCATAGCCCACTCACTCATGGTAGAAGCACAAAAATCAACAAAAAAATGAGCAAATCAACAAAACCTGGGCCAATCAACAATAGAGGGCAGGCAAAACGCTGTCCGGTGGAATCAAGGCGTTATGTGTTCGCCCACCACCCACAACTACAGGCCCTTTCTGCTTTGCTACATATAGGATCCAGTATTTCCTACTTTCTAACCGAACCTTAGCTTTCCATGAAAATCACGTGCTGCAGTCAGTCATCCAAAATGAACATATAACTGTGGATACTGGGCTGAGAAAGACACTAATGATATCCTCCTACATCACATGGCTCCCACCCAGGGACACTGAGTATGAATGGAATGAAAGCAACACATAGACTGCACCAATTTTCCCTGGAACTGTCACTTAAAAAAGACAAAATAAAAACCATCACACATAATTTGAAATACGCTATAATCACACATAGATTTGAAATCTAAGGCCAAATAGCCTAATATTTAAGCAAATGCATAAAATGTGTCCTTTATTTAGTTGGAATATATTATGTTTTTTATTTTGGTGACAGATTAGCGCATGTTGCGTGTTGCTGATCTTGAATTGCACTTTTCCAGTCCGTATTTATTCACTTGTTTTTACACTCTTGCACCACTCCTACACACGTTCCAGTTAGTCAGTCCACAGGCGAATTTCAAAAATCTGGCAACAGATAAGCCGAAGCCTGAACCAAGAGGTACAGTACAAAAACTGTGGCGGCCTGTCTAATTGGCAGGCGTTATCGCGGGGGTCCAGGGCTCTTCCAATCGATGAAGAGATAGAGGGAGATTAGATGTAGTCACTTTTCCCACTTTCTGCTCCTGTCCCCGTTCCAAATGTCTATGCCATATCATCTTTTTCTCTCTCTCTCTCTCTCTCTCTCTCTCTCTCTCTCTCTCTCTCTCTCTCTCTCTCTCTCTCTCACACACACACACACACACACACACACTAGTCGAGGTCCAGACAGCATGGGAATGGAGTCATCTTAATTTCCCTTCGGGACAGAAAGAGAGACAGATATAAAGAGAGAGAGAGAGAGAGACTGGCGGTGAGAGTGTGTGTTGTGACAGTAGGATGCCTGGTAATATGAGCTGGGGATCAAGCCGCTGCCTAAACACACCTCCAGGCCTGGCAGGAGGGGAGAGATGGAAGCCCAGGTTTGTGTGTATAGATGTCTGCATGTGTCATCGCTGTTGTTGCGAGAGTATGTGTGTTCATGTGTGATGTAAGCTGTGTGTGTGTGCGTGCAGGGTTGATCATCAAACTCTTTGGTCGCTCTAACCAAATATCAGTATGCCGCCATGTGTTTACCTCCTTCTTTTCAGCATCCAAATCATGAGCGATCACGTCTGTTAGGTGCCCCATACGTACACAAACAAACACACACACACACATATGTGAGCACACTTTGATCGATACCGCTAATCACATCAGAAAACAGCGAACGGGTGGCTCTGTAAGCTCTGTGAGGGGATTACACACAGCGTGGAGGGATCACACAGAAAAGGTGTGAGGGGCCTCGGGTAATCAATAGGACTTGAGGCAATTAGAGAGAGGTGAGTCTTCAGACGGAGACAATGTCAACCTCCCTTTCTCTCCCTCTCTCCGCCGCTTCTTTGAGAGCTCCATTAAACAGCTGCTCAAGACCGTTTGCAGGAGAGGGCTCCCAAGGACCCTTGACACACTTCAACGCCAAAGGAGTCGTAAATAAACTTTGAGACTGGAGGCTCAGCATGCTCCCCCTCAGCAATTTTCTTTAACCACCGCCTCTAGAGGGCTCTCAGCTGGGCAAGTGTTTGCACAAGTCCTTTTGGGGTTGCTGAGTGCAGGTCTACATGAAGGTTCAAGTATATGCTTAAAGTGATTTTAGAGTTTACAAAAAACTTCTTCTCTTATGGTACTTAACTGTTGGATCTTTGCCAGCCATCATAGACTTTTTGGCTGCCTGTCCACAAAAGAGAACAACATATCCTATGATAAATTGGCCGAGAGGTGTGGTTCACCCTGGGCAGATGAAAAATTACTGTAACAATATGCAAATATGTGTTGTTAATAGTGTAAAAATGATATCCTGTTTAAAATTGGTTTAAATGTCCAGTGAGTAGGATTTAGTGGCATCTAGTGGTGCGGTTGCAGATTGCAACCAACTGAACACCCCTCGTCTTACCTTTCCCTACGGTGGCTGCTAAAACGCAAAAGGCCCTCTCTAGAGCCAGTGTTTGCTTTGTCCGCTTTGGGCTACTGTAGAAACATCACGACGCAACATGGTGGACTGTGGAAGAGTTATAAAAGGCTCATTTAAGGTAACCACAAAACACAAACAAACAAACAAACAACAATTTTTACTTTCAGGTTTCACTCATTCACTTCATTGTTGCAGCAAAGTGGCTGCTGACTGTAACCTAAAAAAACTGTATTAATCTAAAGGGCTATTCTTATATTGAAGTCAACCATGAACAGAAACTTACTCCTGACGTTTTCCTTTATATGTTAGTGGGAAAATGACTTCTTGAAACCTCTAAAGGAATCAGTTACAACTCAGCCTTACAGCTATACCAGCTACAAAAAGGCCACAACTCTCTAGTGTAGTGGGTCTTCACTCCACCTGACTGGGCGGTGGACTGATCCAGCGTTTCACGTGATTGTGCAGCATGTCAACTTTTGCCATTCACGTTTCCCTCCTCCTCCTCCTCCTCCTCCTCTTTCTCTCTCTTTCCCTTTTCTGTCTTGATGTCCCCTTGATGTTTGGCAACCAATCAATAGGAGAAATTAATTTTTTTGAACTTAACTGGACAAAATAATTCAACCCAGTGATTAATAATTTTAAAGCACAATTTTGCTTATCTTCTTGCCTCTATGTGGCAATGCAACTGGAAGCATCCAGGATAAGATACACAGGAAAACAATTGCAGAGATGGTTTTGTAGAATCATCTCAGGTATCTTAAGATATCAGAACAAATTAAAACAATGAAGTAGTCTCCAGTGTGTTGTGAAGATTTCTTGGCCCATTAATGGCTTATCCAAATCTGACACAGTCACAATGCTATTTTTAAAAACATCTCCAGGCACCTTCTGAACATACAGTATGGTCACTGCAACACCACTCATCTGTGGCTTATAGTACTACCAGAACATGTCTACCTCAGCAGTTCTCTAAGCAGCAGGGCCATCACCTGGAGAAGTGCCGTCAATGTCAAAGGGCATCAAAGGCAAACCACCTTCTGAGCTGTTAAGCTGTCAATTATGTCTAGGCCGCTAATCGGCATGGCAAAGGGTGTGCTGCTCCTGTCTCATTCAGACTGAAGAGTTGATTTCAACGGAGCGTTTTCTGCCCCATAAAAAGGGGTCCAGTCCTTTGACAGGTCTTGCAAGAGCAAGAAAGCTTTCTAAATGACACCAGAGGCTCTGGAGTGGCTGGACTGGTCATTCCTATTCAACTCTTTCAGCTCTACTTCAATAGTTACACTCTGGTAAAATATTTTTTAGTAAGAATTTGAGTATATAATAATATGTGAGTCACCACACTTCAATAATCAAAGGTGCTTCTGGAAGATTAGCATTAGGATTTGCCACTTTATATAATGCAGTCCCACATCGCAATCAGCCACAGAAAGATGAAGACGCTCTCCTTGTTTATTGTAGTGCTTTAATTTACTATTTTCATTAAGTCATTCATTTTCATTTACAGGCACTTTCATTTACTGAGACATTGAGACAAGTCTAGAAGGACACAGAGCATGGAGATAACAAAATATAAGCAAAGTGAGGAGGGATTGTAAAGTTAAAAAGTGAAATATCACAATATCTACTTAATAAAGCACTAACAGCAACAAAAAGTGAGCTGTAGGCAGAGAGATACCTCAACCACAGGTGATAGAATCTGTCTGTAGGATAAGATACATAATGCATAAATGAACTGCATTCATATCGCACTTTTTGTCTTATTGACCAATCAAAGTGCTTTTAAACATAGGATAGCATTCAGCCATTCATGCACCTGTGGCAGACAGTACGATGCAAGGTGCTACCTCCTCATCATGAGCGCTAACCATTCACTGGAACACACACACAACGATGATAGAGCCATCGGGAACAATTTGGGCCAGAGATCGAACTAACGGCCTTCCGATTAGTGGATGACCTGCTCTACCTCCTGAGCCAAGGCCGCCTAGTCATATAGATAAGGACTTAATGGGCTGGCTTAGGGCATCTGCCTGTGCCCTAACTGGCTCTTTTAGTGCCCTTATGCAAATTCTACAAATTAGTCTAAGTTACAGGGAGGGTTTCAGAATTAGAACAGGATGCAGAATAATGAAATGTCTCATATACTGTTCCAGTCCCAGAGGTTGCTTCATTAATTCCATCTTAGAGCAAACAGAGGAACCATACTGTATAAGTGGGCCAAGACAAGACTTGTCAAAGACCCGTTACTCTTGGCATGCAGTCACCAGTCACAAGAATGAGTGCTGGTTTCTTTGTGTGTTTTTAAACCTATAGGAGCTGGTTTAGAGACCCTACTCTTTGTAAGTTTTGTTTAAAATTCAGAGACGTCAGAACAGTCAATTTCTACAGCAAGAACTATTCCAATACAAGCTTTGTTAATACACTAAACTACACTAAATGGAACCCAACCAATGCACAAATGCTACAAAACAACAACAGCAAAAACAAATTCACAATTTTGAAAAGGCCTTTGGTCACCTATTGAGATGGAGAAGAAGAAAGCGAGGAAAAAACAAAGCCCCAAAGAAGAAAGTGCAAAGAAAAAGATGGGTAAACACAGACATGAGAAAAAAGGTTTCAAAAAGAAGAACAATGGGAAAAAAGAGTCGTTGACTGACTGTTATATTTACTGTCAGCACTTCAGTGTTTGGCAGTCCAAAGAGCTTCAAAGAGAAAGGCAAGATATTCAGATGTGGTCACATTATGTTCAGATGATATCCCTATGATGGACAGCAATTTTATGTAATTTAAGATAGACTATCCTATTCTTCTTCTGACTGTTAACTGTCCCCTGCTTTCCATAAGGAGAAAACTACAATGGTTACCGGATCTTTTCTCTGAAGCAAATTTGCCTTCTTTGTCCAGTGTTATCATAGATGAGAGGCCATTGAAAGTAATTATGACCAAAGTGATGGCAAAAGCAATTCAAGGGTAGCAGGACCCACTCTGCTAATGGAAAATGACCTCAAGTAGCAGATGGAGGATGAATAAACCATGAGACTGTTTTTATGCATTATACGTCTGTTTATGATGTTTTGTTACCTGAAAAAATACTCAAAATAACTTTAAATTTAGCTCATGCATATACCTCAAACAAATTGTTTTTGCTCTGGTTTAAACTCAAATCAATCCTAATACAAGTTTTGCATTAATTGCGTAAGAGCATTGCATAAACAATTTTACAAAACAACTAACTGTAGGATGCTCTACTCCCAGACAATAATGCTAATATTGGTTGATTCTGCAACACCCAGGATTACATTCAATGTCAATGTCTGATACAGTATATGTTTTTACAACAAGCTTCTCAGCTTTTTACAGTACCTGTGCATGGAAACTATGTGTGGTTAAGGTTAGGAAAAGACTGTGGTTATGGCAAGAAACTATTGGAAACTATTATGCTAGCTAGGGTTAAGCAACTAAAGACACTTGGTTAGGGCTAATGAAAGATTGTTGTACAGTTAATGAAAAACACTAAATGGGAACTCCACACATCAAGGTGTGTTTACATGTGTTGGGGAGTTCTGCTGCACGTGTCAAAAGTTGTTGAGGCTACGTTAACTGTTACTGGAATAACACACCCTCATCGCTCACTCAACTGTTGGTGGTCGAGTTGCATTGTGAATAATTTAGGTTTCGACAAGTAAGAAATGTGTGAAATAAAAAAGACAACATCTCTGGTTCTGCTACATCACTTTGGATCTTTTTTTTTTAGCTGTTCATTGTGAGTATCCTTTCAATTGCATGTCTGTGAAAACACAAAAACTCCAGTCTCCTGGGGAAGTCAAAAGTGCTACATAAAAGGAAAACTTCCTTCCTCCTGAATTGGCATTGAACCTTGGAAAACCTTGGTAATTGTGAGGTGCAAAATCATCCAATATGGGTTTAATTCCTAGGAAAACTGTGAGGGTGCTGCAGACTACAATTACTACTAATTGTAAATAATTCAGTATGTTTACAGACGTACCTTGGTGGAGCACTTTGCTCTCCCCCTCTGGGGGGTTTATCCAAGTGTTTGTCCATTCTCTTTTTGAGAAGCTGGCTGTGTGAAAACACTTGAAAATCGAAATTTAAGCTAGACTCTTCTGTATATGCATCCCATAGTAATGTCACTGACAGCAGAATTGAGCTGTAGGGCATCAGCACAAATTGTACGCTTTCCTTCCTCTTGAAACAAAAATAAAGGACATGCCAATTAACCTTTCGACACAGCTTGACACAGAAATGCATGTGTTCCAGAGCTTAGAGCTAAGCTACGCCGGCTAAACCACAGCACAGCCACATGAGAACCAGCCAGCCCCCTGTTGTTTTTTCCTCTCCCTCCCTCCTCCCTCTATTCCTACAGTCATGTCATCTTTACTGTAGAAAAGCAGTCTTTCCTTTATCCTCTGCCCAGACACTGATCTGGGACCTGTGCACAGGCTGATAAGGTGACTGGAGCGTAGTTTGGTGCAACCGTGAACTGAGGACAGTTGGAGGCTAGGTTAGAGCTAATACTTGCTGGAGGGCTATTGACTTTTGGTTCCACTACAGAGGTTCGGCCCACCCACGCAGTCTTATGGAAACAGTGTTCTACCTCTAAGTCTACAGGCTTCATTTGAAGCGTCAGGAAGACAGGTGCGAGGGCATGATGCTCAGTCAGAGATTTAAGAAGCAACTGATTTACATCATAAGTTACAGAAAAAGGTTGACCATGTAAGAACGCATAACTGCCTCAGTTCATGCAGTTTCTCCAGGAGTTTTTCTCCAAAGTAAATCTAGCAGGCGTCGGGTTATTGTTTTGCATTTTTAGTTGTGGGTACAAAAGAACACACAAAGAGTAGCAGACAATTGTTGAATCTTGCTCAATGACTGAGATTTAGTAACTAGAATGATGCATTAGCCTTAGAAGAAAACCCATGATACCAGACCTCAAAGTCAAGAGGAAATTGCATTGCATTACTGCTTTATTTCAGAAACATGTTTGATATACCCTTTATACAATCATGTGTTTGACAAAGTGGTCAACCTCGGCCCATACTTGCTTGTGAACGACTGAGCCTTTCAAGGATGCCTCTTTCACACCCAATCACGATACTGTCACCTGCTACCAATGAACCTCTTTACCTGTGGAATGTTCCAAACAGGTGTTTTTGAGCATTCCGCAACTTTCAACTTCAACTTTCAACTTTTTTGTAATCGGGCTTGTAGACTAGTGATGAAGTAATCACTAAAAAAATTGGAAAATAATGTAATTTTGATTGACATTCTATAGAAAATTATTGTCAAAAAGTTATAGAGTCTTGAGATACCTTGTAGTAGTACTTTAAATGGAATCAACACACAGCAAACCTGGTGCAAACCTGGTGCAAACATCCCTAACACTTGATGGGTAACAGAGGTGACAAAGAGCATATACCAGAGAATTGAAGGAAGGGGATCAGTAGGGGCCCATTGGCTCATTTGTGCCCCAGGGCCACCTAGCAGATTTATCTGGGCTTGTCTTTGATGAGACATTTCACTTCAAAATACCGTCTGCTCTGTCCACACTGCCTCTGACAAAGCATATTCCATCCACATTGCTACTGCTACAGGTCCCTGCAGAGCATTATAAATCATATTGGCTCAGTCTATTCAGATTATAGCATAACATTAGCTGTGATCATCTTTGACCTAGCATTGATCGCAGCTATTGACCCATATGCTCTGTCCAGCTGTGCTCCTGTGCCACGTCGGAGGCCCACTGGGATCAGCGCTGCTGCTCTTAGCCCTTCACAGGCTGGTCCTAAATGGATTGGCCTGACCTGGATCCATCAATTCGGATCAATAGGCAGCAAGCCAGAGCCATTGACTCACAGTGCTATCTGCTGGCTCACCCTGGAGGGAGACCGGGCTCTGACTATTCGTCATGCAGCTTTTGAAAGATGTAAATGCTGTGCTTGTCTCTGAGTTTTAGAGCTGTATGTGTTTGCTGCAGTCCAGAGTTTAATGGGGCTTGGTTAATATTTCAATGCAGCTGAAGTAGGCCGACGAGAATAAAAGAGCAGACATCAGAGGAGAAGTGATGGGGAGACAAAACAGGAGGAGGAGAGTATGAAATCAATGTTTCTCAGCTTTTTATGTCACATAATGCGTTGTGAAATTTAGAAATTAATTTGACGCTAAAGATAATTTGAATCAGCAGTTGTGCGCCCTGCAGAGGCAGCCACTGCCAGAGAGGAGACGTATCAACTTTGACGTAGTACTTTAACTGGCCTAGTTGTTTAAACGTGGGGTGTCTAAAAATAAATGTGACTGTTGCTACCCCTTTATAATGTCCCTTACTGATTAAAGTGAGCCAAGTTTAGCTCCATTCCATTTTTGATGTCTCCCAGTAAGACCTACCTTCTGAGAGCCGCTATACAGGCAATAACATGCCTGCCGATATCAGATTTTAATATAAGGCCAATATACTGTCGCTCTACCAACAGAACTACCTTGATGTCATGTTGGGCTGAATGCAAAGCTATCAAAACCAGCATGACAGGCTGTGTACAACACAGCGTTACACATGCTTTTCTACTTATCTCTTATCCCACTTAGCATCTGTCCATTTATTCCTTTAATCCATTCATTCCTTTGAACTTTGAATCTCTCATCCACCTTCTCTAAGACTTTCTCTCCATTCATCCTTTATCAGTGGCCAAGTGCTTTATTTTCTCTTTCTCTTCTTGTAAGCTCTGTCTCATTCATCTTGTCCCTAGAATTTAACCTCCTCCATGTTTCCTTCACCCTATTCTTATATCTTTCACCCTACCACTGCAGGTACTTTTCCAGGGAACCTTTACAGAACTTTTTCAGGAAGTCAGGAAGCCTCCGGGTTTTAATCAGAGGAATTAGAAGTAAGTCTCAGTGTACTTTCTGGTGACCGAAGAACTACTGGGAGCTTGGGAGTTTACAGTGCTGACTTGCTGAACACAGCGGCAACTGAGCAGCTGCAAAAATATTTATGTATTAACTATTGAATTCAATGCAATATGCACAGCGGGACCACATTTAAGAAAAAAATAAAATCTGTCCTGCAAGTAGAAAGGTCACTTAACTCCTGCTAGCTTATAAGCAAGACTAGCAAAAGCTACAAGTGCTCACAGTAGCAAGTTAAAACCAGGTGTAAATTGGGCTTTAGTTCTTCTTGTACTCCTTTTAAGTTCATGGACCTATTTGGTCACGTTTTTCTCTCACTCCTTGCCAATTTTTTGCTTTTTTTTCTGTTTCTACACCTGCGTTTCTATTCTTTCTATATGCTTACCTCTCTCGACTTTACTTTGGGTTCCTCTCCTGTCGACTCTCAGCTATCTTATACTCTCATATTTCATAGAATGAAATCTACCTTGTATCCCATATGTTTCTTTTCCCTCCTCTGTATTACTATTATTAAAGAGTTTCTTCTTCTCTCTTCTTCTTGCCATACCACCCTCTCTCTTTACTCCCGCGCCATTTTATCTTTTTTCCCCCCTCTCAGGTATACTGACTTCTATCCTGCAATAGCACCATCATAAATATTAACACCACAATAGATGCTATTTATATTGCATTTGCCCTCCTCTCTCTGTCCTTTCCCTTGTCCCCCGGTCCTTCCTCCTCTTTTCTAGCTATTGGCCGGTGATAAAACCCTGAGCCAGACGCTGGAGATCGATTGACCACAATCGTGTGTGTGTGTGTGTGTGTGTGTGTGTGTGTGTGTGTGTGTGTGTGTGTGTGTGTGTGTGTGTGTGTGTGTG
>JBBPCS010004534.1:0-11238 GCA_037974645.1 Hollardia meadi | reverse complement strand
AATAACCACATGGTTCCAGAGAACCGGTGGCAGTGAAACAAATACAACAATTGCATAAACTTCTCATTCCTTCAACAATAGCAAAGCCAACAAAACAATGCAGGTGAAATCATAATTCCCCTCACACTTTTGTCTGTACACCCTCATACAGTAGATACCCACCTCCTACATATGCCTTTCTCACCAAGACCATGCATTATTAGCTGAGAAATAATGAAAATGTGGAAAAATGCCCTATCTCCCAATGTTAATGAAAGTGATCAGAAATTCCTGGATCCGCCCCTTTATCCGGATCCGCACCAAAATTTATTGGGTTCTTCCTTTGCCAATTCCCCATCCTCCCACCAAGTTTCATTAAAATCTATCCAGGATTTTTTGCGTAATCCTGCTAACAAACCAACCAACCAACCAACCAACAGACAGGGGTGAAAACATAACCTCCTTGGCGGAGCTAATAACTGAATGATAATAATAATTGAATACATTTATGTGTAAGTAAGCATTAATTTAATTTAATCAGAATAACTTATTTAATTCATTCACTGACTGACTGACAAACATAATACAAAAAATAAATAAATACAAAAAACAACTTCCATTAATGTAATCCTTTACATTGAACTAATCTAATAAATTAAATGGAAATTTCACATGTAATTGAAAACTAAAATTATATGCTTTGGGCATTATTATTATTATTATTATTATTATTATTATTATTATTATTATTATTATTAGGACTACTATTATTATTAGTGCATCAGTCCTATTTTGGTGTCAAAAGGAACCTGAACATCCTTAAGCTTAAGAGGAGTAAGAAGATCCGATGGAGTGATGCAATGAAAGGCAATATGTTAATTACAACTAAAAAGACAAAAAGGAAGACAAATCTACTTTCCTGCTATCTATCCCTGAAGAGTCACATAGGAAGCATGCTAGTCAGTTAAGAAGTAATGGCTTTAATTTCTCATTATGTCTATTTTGAACCAGATATAATTACTATCTTTAGCGAGACAATTATGCTAATACTGATACGCAGTTAGGTTCATCAAGCTTTATTTTAATGGGTATATAGAAAGTATCAAACTACAGCCAAACACATTTGTCAGAATACAGTACCTTTGTTGCTTTGATCTCCAGGAAACATCTCCTCCGGGAGTCCTTGAGGCCCACTTCAAATGTCTGACCCTTGATCAGTTTGTGCACTTGGTTGCCCCTTTATGCAAAATACTGCCCATGATTAATGCACTCTATTTGCATGAAGGTGAGCAATGTAAGCTAATGACATTTAACAAATGAACTCATAGTGAACTTGCACCGGAGAACATGCTGTACGAATGCATGTAATTTCATTTTTGTTTTGATTGATTTTCATTTCAATTACATTGATATCAATAATGTATCTTGAGGGGCCATGGCAAAACGTCGATATCTGATGACATGGACATGAGAACGAGGTGTAGCTACCATGGCTCTAATGACAATACAAAGGATGTTGCATACAGAAATTAAAACATCACTAAAACATCAGAATAAGTGACATTTGGACTTGTCTTGACATGCTTTTAACCTATCACAGAGCTTAAAGGCAGAATGGTTAGAGAACTCATCTGCTCACTCATCGTCTGATGAGTTGTTACTTTAAAGTCTGGAACTTCAAATATGTTCAAGTCAAACTTGGGCTTTGAATGGAGTCTAATAACTTGCTTATGGTTAGGTTTTATTGGAGACATTTTGTTTTTAAATAAGTCCTCTGTTAAGGTTTTTACTGACAAAACTTGACTAGACATTCAGTTTGAGGCTAAATAAATTACATGGCGCCCATGCGGGCCCAGGAGAGTGTGGCAATCAAACCATATTAATATAGCCATGCACAATAAGATGACACATCTCCTTACACCCACTATGAAGAGACAGGGGTGAGCAAAACAACTGTCTTGCATGGTACTTTGAGTAGCCAGCTGCGAATGGGAAAAAAAATTGGGACAAATTTATTAAATTAATGAGTATTAAACATTTTAAAACAGGCTTTGAACATCTTCCAGCTGTAAGCAGCTGAACCAGATGCTTCTCAGCTTGAGAACAGCACAGGGACTGGAACACTGTTTGCACAATTAAAGCCTACAGATCAAATGTTTTAACACTACTGTGGGTTCATCAGAGTCACCATGGAAATCAATTTGGGATGTCAGGGCTTCCGGAGACTTGGACTACGCTGGACAAGCTGTATGGAGAGCCTTTTTTTTTTTTTTTTTTTAATGTAGGTTGGTTTTGTTTTTTACATTTTTAAAACAAGTGTCCAGTTTCTTTAGTTGTTGTTTTTTGAAAATGTTTTGAGGACTGAAAAAACTTGACCGAATTTTCATTTTTTTGGTGAAGTTTTTCATTAAGTAAGCTGTAAATAGAAAGTTCACCTCAGTATTTTCCTGTGGGTTTTATTCACTTTTTGGCCCTTCATTTCTGATACTCTTTTCCTGAAAACCTGAAAAGGTTAGAGTAATTATATAGAAATGTGATTTGAACCATGAAAGATGGTCAGGCATCAGCACAAACTACATTATTAACCAGATAGCCTTTTCTCTTAAATAGGGAGAGTAGTTCTGGAATAGTTTCTTGTTGTTTGAGTGAATGAAATCCAACAAAACTAAAAAGAATAATGTAAGATAATAATGTAAAATAATGTCCAATTATGTACAAAGATGTTAAAACATTTTTAATAA
The DNA here is from genome assembly GCA_037974645.1 of Hollardia meadi. NCBI lineage: Eukaryota > Metazoa > Chordata > Actinopteri > Tetraodontiformes > Triacanthodidae > Hollardia > Hollardia meadi. The sequence continues at coordinate 8,518 of JBBPCS010004534.1, read as the reverse complement.
ACAGCAGTAAAATTATTCAGTCCAAAGGAGCATCCCTAGGTGTCCCCACGCTCATATTAATCTCTCAAAAATAATCCCTGTACATATTTAGCCTTTTGTTGCACTACGGTCATTACGATCAGTGTGCTTTCAAATGGAGTTAGACCCTGAGAGAGATTGCAGAGCTCTTTTCTTCTCCTCCTCAGTCCTGATCCTGCCAACACAGGGGGCAAGCAATTAAACTCCATGTTGGACTGTGGTTATCTCTGTGTCCATGATACAAGCACAACAACTGCAGGGCTACATAAACAAGACGTGCCATGGGATGTTTGTTGCCTGTTAGGAAGCCGCTATCAGCACATAGAGGTGGTCAGGGGAGACCCACCCCTCTTCTCACATCGTCATGAACAATACAGATTAACCTCAACAACAGCCATGGCTGATTAAGTGGCTCTGGAGGGTCCTGCTGCTGTTTTGGGTGGTGACTGTTCTGCTAAAAGGCATGCCAAAGGGCAACATTTTAAAAGACTAAATAAGGAAGAGTGAACCAGTGGGCCTCTCATTATGGCTCTTCTGATTATGTGGAGACGTGGAGCCATGCAGCAGAGCAGCAGCTGGGGAGACTTTCACTGATATCTAATGCAAGGATTGGAGCAATTTAGATCCAATCTCTCTCTCAGGGCTCTGACCTATTCTCTGCTCAGCTGGGTGGATTTTTTTTTTCCTGCTGGAAACAATGACCACATCATGATCATTGGTTTCCTGGAACTCAATGATGTATAAGAAAGGGGAAATAATCTAATATCTCTCAGATGTTTGTTCCCACTTGTTTTTATTTTTACATGACTTATATTCAATCCCAGCTTTGTTCACACAAGCCAGAGACCTGTTCATTTCTATTCTCACTTACTGTTGCACAATGATATTCATCTCCCGCTGCTGTGATATCAATTACACACATAGGGATTTGACTGTTTACTACTTTTCCCAATCTTTTACATTGTTTTCACAAAATAATGAAGGAACTATCTGTACACCATGAGATGTAAAATACAATTGACTGTAATAATCAGCTGCTCTACTCTGTTATTACTGGTTTCTAGTTTCCACCAGAGATATTTCAACAACAGAAATATTTAATTAATTCCCCATTTCAATATTTATCTGGGTTTTTGTATCTCATTTTACTTGATTCTTATTTTTTTCTATAATAATTTATAAATGATAAATTAAAATACTAATAAATAAAAAGTAAAATAGTGTAAACTAAAAAAAGAAAAATGAGCCATTACTTCACTGATGCAATTAAAAAACAAAAGTATATATATTCTTTTTTTCCCCATTATGAGTGAAAGCATGGGTGCTGTAAGGATTGACTGTGGGTTGCCTGCTTTTAAGCGAGCTGAAACCCCAGAGAAAGCCTCATGCTGGCCCGTGTGGTTTTGTTCGTGTGGTAAACTATCAAGGCCAAATCACACAACAGGGGACTTCACAGCTATACTCAGCACAACTGCCATATCTGACTCAACAGCCTGTCCCATTACTCGCTCCAGAATGCTCTTAATGATAATATTAATTTAAATTAACCAGACACAGATGTATAATTAAACAATGAATGCCTTCCATTTGCCTTTTTTGAATCACTGTCTTTGAAAGAAAAAAAGAATAATAAAATCAAATGACATGGTGGTGGATGGCAGGGCTTATTGTTATGAGTTTTTAGTTTCTCTCACCTGTGCCGACTTGGCATTTACCGTGGAATTGGTTGCATCTAAGGAGGGAGAAAGGTGGGGTAGAGGGTCTGTCAGTAACAAGCAGTGCGGTGAAGGCTTGTGTCAAGGATTAGCACCATTTGTGCTTGTGTCGCCCACTTGCTCAAACAAGCCTTGCAAGCGAGTGCAGTCTGTTCTGTTGAAATATGTTGGCTTTCCCTGCAACTGTTATAAACGGATCCTTCTCAAAATATTACCAGTGCTTTGTGTGGATATTATTTTGAAAAATAATAAGATTCACTGAATTCTAATTCATTAAACTGAAGCTGTGGTGTAAATGTCAGAACACCTACATCTTCCCTGAACGTAATATAACTAAACAGATTTTGACCCAAACCATGATGTTTTTTCCCTAAACCCAACCAAGTAGTTTTTATGCCTTAACGTAACCAAACTGCGACCGTAGGTCACGTGATTAAGACAACAAAAGTCAAATGTCACCTGACGTCATGTCTAAAAAACTTGGACGGAATGCGGACGGCGTTAAATGACACACAAAAAGCTTAAATGCGTGAAATGACACGCAAAATGGCCTTAAAAGTGCTGTGCTATTCATATGCCATCCCATGAGATCACGCTGGATTGGCCTGATGCGATCACGTGTTTTCATCCCAGCTCGTCACACACCGACGTTTTGTCATGCACCCAAAGGTACCCTTTGAGGTCACTGGCCGACACGCTAAGCCTTCCCTTTAGCGTCTCTAGCCAACGCACAAAAACTCGCACCCCGCGTGTCTTGTCCTGATGCAGAAGGTTTACGTAGTTTTGGTTAAGACAAAATTTGGTCACCACAAAACAACGGTGATGTTTGGCACAAAACCTTCTTGGTTAGGTTCAGGAAATGACTGGTGACGCTTGGTTTCAAACGGGACACAAACTCTGGTCTCCTGGGTCAAAGTTGGCTTTATATTGCTGGTACCTTGTGTGTCTGGATGGGATGAGAAGGGTTGTGACAAAACGTTGATATCTGACAAGCTGAGCATGAGAACAGGCTGATCACCCAGCAGATGGCACAACTTGGAAGGTTGTGGCCAAGTATAAATTTTGCATACTTGGCCAGAACTGAATTCATAGAAAAATGATGTGAGCACTCAGTAGGTAAAGGTTTAACTAGAGAGTCAAATCTAATGGATACATACAAATGACAGACTGGGGAATAATTTTACCATTCTGCCTGCATTTCATTTTTCATCAAATAGAAGAAGTAAACATGGAGATTTGACAGTAAACCTCTCTGATTGCTAAACTGCTCATGTTCCTAAATATTCTAGCAATGTTGCTGCATCCTCAGGTCTCAGACACAAACTGGTGAGTGAAATGTTTATCATGTCCCGTAAGCATATGAACATACAGAGATTTACTAAGACAGAGTTAACTCAACATGAAGGAATCCTACTGCAAATTTGGGACCAGGTGTTTTTAGCAGGGCACATACAGTACACTGAACCCATATTCCAACACAAGCCCTGTAGCTGTTACTCTCTCTCTCCCACTTTGTTTCACTGACACACACATACAGTACGCACCAATCCCACCTGGTCTTACACCACCACCCGGGGAGCACAAACAGGACTCTCCATTAAACCCACTGTCTTTTTTCAGCTGCGACAATTTTTTTCAAATATTAAAAAAAAAAAATCAACACTATATAGCGCAAAGGTAGGGAGCAAAATATTATTAAGTCAATTCAGTTTAACTTTATTTCAGACACATAGGTCCATATCAGTTTTGAAAAAGCAAACGAACAAAAGAAAACATCATTGATTTGTATTCAAAGCTGCCTTTCAGCTGTGGTTCGAATACAGGTGTTGTGTTTTAGTGTGGAATCCAACTAATCCGCTTGACATTTGACCATCACCACATCTTACAAACTTCAGTGCTATACGCAACCAACTCTCGATACAGCTCTCAGCTGTGTGTGTTTGTGTGGGTGTGGGTGGGTGCGTGTATGTGTTAGAGAAAGAGAATTACCCATTGTCAGTTTCCAAGGAGAATAATGTTGTAGGGAATGATTTATGAGAGTCAGAACACATATCATAGTGTGATATATATATATATACATTGCACCCTGGAAAAAAGAGGCCACGTACTTTACCATGACCTGCAATGAATCTTTCTGTAACATTTTGACATTTCAGTTAAGACACGGTTAGCCAAGGCTGTGCATATTGTTGTGCAGACTGCAGCAAGATGTTTGCCCTGTCACATTATATGATCTGAAATCTGCGATAGCAGATTGCAGCAGATCCCACAGCTCTGTGCCCTCTCTCTCGGGTCTCTTCTGAGAAAAGAACCAACACAAACAGAAAAAGGAGCCCCCGCCACCACATGTCACAGAAATAGAAAACATGATTATTGATGCTTTTTCATTTTCAATACAAGGGCTGATAGTACAGATGTAGCCATTACAGAAATCCCTGTTTTGTTGCGATGCTGCTTGTAACTATGGATTCCTGCCGCACTGCTGCTCAAGGGAAAATTCAAATTTTGTTCTTTTTACAGCTGTCAAAATGCACAAGAGACAATATGACAGCAAGTTGAACGTGAGACAAGATTTGTGTTGCAGTGTTCTCATTCATATTTGAGGATATGCTGGTCGAAGCTGCATGATGGGATTTGTGTTTGCGCAGTAAAGAAAGCATTTCCACATCAAAAACAACTAAACCTTTGTTATCTATTTGGTTGAGTTGTGTACTTACATTTTCACAAATGTTTCCAACAATGTTTGAACCCAGAGAAATTTTATTTTTTATTAAAGGTTATGGTGCATTTCAACCTTCGAGAGAGAGAGTCAGGGAGTAAGGAAAGAAGTCGGCAAACATGACTAAATGTAATGTAAATAAAATTTACCTTATCCGTGAACAGTTCTGCCTGAGTCAAGTCATATAGATTTTCATCTGCAATGGTGTTTTTTTTTTTTTTAAATGAAGGCAACGACTCCCATGGTCCCACTGTACACAAACTATTGTTTTGATTGAGAGACCCGTACCACCCCATTCTCATCTCAGGGCATCAAATACCACAGTTTTGGCACATCCCTTGGCATCTCATCCAGACGCACAAGGTACTCTTTGGCGTCTGTGTGCAACCCGCAAAGCCTTCCCGTCCTGTTGAATGCAGCATTGTTAAGTATGCTGGTAAAGAAATGTAAGCAAATAGGAAACAAAATTATCTGAAAAATGAACTTTTGAACTAGTCAAACAGGACTACAATGTGGAACTGCAAATCAGCAACATATTACAGGGTAACAGAATTACAGAATGCAACCAAAAACTGCACAGTAGCACAATAGCCTGTATGTATAAAATACATATAGGCTATATATAATACATCAATATAAAATACAGCATATGTGCATTATCTTGTTGAATCAGGAACCACTCCTGTGTGAAGCATTTGTTAATGTGCTAATTGTCCACGTGTTCTCTTGTACATATTTTTTCATTTACCTGAAACTGTATCAGCCCGTTCTCACACCCAGCTCGTCAGATATTGATGTTTTGTCATGGCCCTTCGTGTTCCATTCAGACGCACATGGTACCCGTTGGCGTCAGGCAAAGACGTACAAGGGTTTAATGCACCAGCAATATAAAGCCATCAACGTACTTTCCAAAGCGAGAAAGTGCCAGGCGGGGTGGAGGTCAGGGTTGAGTGGAGGGTCACACACACAAGTTTCACCCAGGAGACCGGAGTTTGAGTCCTGATTGAAACCAAGTGTCACCAGTCATTTCCTAAACCTAACCAAGTAGGTTTTTTGCCTAAACTTCACTAACGTCACTATTGTTTTGTGTGTCAGGATAGGCGGCATGGGGCGCGGGTCTTTGCGCGTCGCGTAGAGACGCTAAAGGTAAGGCTTAGTGCGCCACCACGGACGCCAAAAGGCCCGTTGTGTGCCAAGGAAAGCTCAGCGCGTCGGCTAGCGATGCCAAAGGGTACCTTGCGCGTCTAGATAAGATTGGTATTACTTAACATCACTTAACTAGTCTGTTGATACAACCTACGAGGTGCATCCACTGAATCAGACCAGGCTGTGACGCTTTTTTTTTGTTGTTGACCTACTTCTCCATCCTGCCTCAGCCGCTTCAGAGGAGTCTTAATTACAAGCTAATTGAGAAGTTTAACACCATCTTTAGATCATAAAATGGGAAGTGCTGCAGATATTTAACATGTGTGGGCTTTAAACATTTACATGGGGCTCAGCTGGAAAGCAGTTAGAGGAGCAGGACTGGATGGGGATGTGTCAAATATTTGAGCCCCTTGGATGAGCTTGATTGAGCTGTGCCTCTGAGAGTTTCTGCTGTATTTTAGGGCTTCTAGTGTGACATGAATGCACAGTCACACAGCATCAACAGATGTTTTCTTTAGTGCTTGGATTCCTCTGTGTGGCAAGTTGATGGAAACAGCACTCTTATTTTCAAGAAAGATAACCTTCTTTTATCAACATACAATACTCATTCTGCAAGCTTGGGTATTCAAAAGCAGAACATAAAGCAAACGAAAAAAACCCCAAAAACTTAATTGTACAAAACTGAAGATTTTTCTTCCCTGACATGATATATTTGAATGCCTTTTCTAAGATTTACTCTGTCAAACATGACACTGCTAGGTGCAACAGAGGGAAACAAAATATATTTGGTTTCTGTTAATGGATCATTTTATAGCTCTTTACCAGCGCAGTCCATTAAGTCTTAAAGGCATTTTGTAACATCAGAAAGGCTAAAGAAATTATAAGCAAAAAGTAGGCATGGGGTGTATTGTTTCATTATAGTAATTAAAAAGTAGCCTCTAGTGCTCTTTGGAGCTGTTTGAAAGGTTTTATCACAGCATCAGGGCCAGAGCACCTGAGCAATTACTTAGTAAAGAGGAACAGTTCTGTTGTTTTACAGCCTGGGTCCTATTTTAGCTATCATTCCTCCGTGTGACAATAACACTTAACTCACGCATGCATGGGTTACACAGGTATGGAATTAAAGTGTTTTATAAGTAGTTTTAATTCATTTATTTAAAATACTAATTTGAAAGTGAAAAATGGAGTTGAATGTTCCCAAATGCACATTTTTATTTAGCCACCAAATTTCAAAATAATACACACACACAACTACAGTAATGCAGGTGAAATATGAACCAGGAAGTAGCTTTGCAGTATCATAGAATTTTACCTTTGTGTTCATTTTGAAATCAGAGGTCTGTAAGATGGACTTGTTTAAATTCTGATTGTGTGCTGATGCTCCATATAGACCTGTGGTGTCACTGTCACTATGGGCCTGTATGTCTAAAGATGAGCAAGTGAAACAAAAGCAAGTACACGACTAATCTTGACTTGAAAATTAAATTTGATTAAAATTACATTTGTAATGTGAAAGTGTCTTTTAGCTCTGTTTTGGTTTTACATCACTTACATTTTGAGTTTTTTCATTTTAAGTCTCACAGCATTTATCAGTCTTGAGTCCTGATGCAAGGGCAGCTGTTTTTTTTTTTATTTGGAACAGCTCTGATCAATCCACTCTACAGTACGCCATGTGCCCAGCACCAAAATGAGTGGAGCAGTACACAGATACAGAGCCAGATATTTCCCTCAGGAGCTGGTGGAGACAAAACAGAGCTAAATGGAGAGTGAAAATTTGATTTAAATCTGCCAGGTGAGCAAAAACATGACTTTAAATTAATGCTAATGTTGTATGGTATTTGCTGAATGTGTAAAGTTTGTCATAAAAAAACTTTAGCTTTCTGTGCAGCCAAAGTGGTCAATAAAATAAATTAATGCAGGTTTAAGATGAGGCAACTACTTAGTTTAAGCAAGGGAAATATAGCCTTTTTGGTTAAAAGGAACCAACTGTGATTAAATTTGTTTGAGACGTTGAAGTTAAAGACTTATAGACAGACCTCAACTTCCTCCCTAAGACTTTTTGGCGCGATTACAACATCACATTATGTTTGTCTTTACAAATGAAAAAGGACAGTTATTAATTGCAAGACAAATACAAGGTAGGCTTTGAATGAATAATGCTCTGATAATGCTAGTACATACACCAATCAGCCACAACATTAAAAACCACTGACAGATGAAGTGAATGACATTGATCATGGCTACAGTACAATGTAGTGGAACACCCTGGGTCCTGGTATTCATGTGGCTATTCTTTGACCTATAAAACCCTCCAAAACATTGTTTCAGACAAAGTAAACCCCCTCATGCCAACAGCACGTCCCATGTAGCTCAATCAGATTTGGATCTGGGGTATTTTGAGGCCAGGTGGAGACTTTAAGCTCTATGTCATATTCCTCGGGCTGTTCCTGAGCAGTTTTTGTGGTGTAGCAGCACACATTGTCCTGCTGGGGGACCATTGTCATCGGGGTGTGCCGGTGCCATGGGGGGTGTGCTTGATTTGTAAGGATGTTTGGGCAGATGGTTTGTGTCAACTGGCATCCACATGAATGCCAGGATCCACGGTTTCCCTGCAGAATATTGCACTGAAGTAAGATGATCATTGTTATTCATTTCAACTGTCTGTGGTTTTAATGTTGTGGCTGATCGGTGTTTACAACAGCAGTTACCTTCATTAAGTGTTCACAGAATAAAGGCATTCATGACGGAGCTTTTGTACAAATAATTCTTGATTGTTCCAGTTCATGTGCTGTAATGTGTTGTGCTTTTATTTATTGTTACTGTGGTGGTCTGCATGTCGACCACACATGTGCGCGCGCACACACACACACACACACACACACACACACACACACACACACACACACACACACACACACAC
>JBBPCS010004533.1:0-11239 GCA_037974645.1 Hollardia meadi | reverse complement strand
TGTGTGTGTGTGTGTGTGTGTGTGTGTGTGTGTGTGTGTGTGTGTGTGTGTGTGTGTGTGTGTGTGTGCGTGTGGGTAGAGAGAGAGGTTTGTGTGTGTGTGTGGGGGGGGTTTCCAATAAGGAATATGGGAATATGGGTTTCATTGTGAAACAGAGAATCACAGACTGAGGGAGAGGATGATCAGCTTTTCTCTGCAACGTATCCCTGCCAACAGATCAGCTTACATCTGCCTTTTTTCCCCTCAAGACAACACAGATATATGGTATGGAGGGGAGTTAGAGACAGAGGAAAAAATGGATGAAGGAGGCACAGACAAGACATTTGGTTTCCATCTAAGTACACTCTTCAGTAAATTGTGTTACATAATGTTTGAATGGCTTAATGGAAAATGGGGGAAAAAACATACTAAAGTCCTCCAAATTGCAGCTAAAGTTAAAGTGGAATATCAAATCTTTTTCAATGGCAAAGTTTGAAAATTAATAACAGTGAAATTATCAGCCGAGGAATGTCTTTGAAATAAATGTGATTATTAATCGTTGCCAAGATTTGCAGATAGCAAATGGGTTTAATGTGTTAAAATTGCGAAACACTTTTTTAAAAGAGTTTTTTGTGTCCCATGGATGTGACTTATACCAACTTTTTCAATTCATTTTTTAGACATTGAGCAAACTTTTTATTTAACACATTGGAGTGAAATAATCGTTTTTTTTTCGATTGTGCCATTAATAGTGAACCTCTGCTGTTAAACTGCCAAAATTCAGACAGCACATTAAGTCCCAGCAGGGATATAAACACACTGGATCATCGCTACACCTTATTAAAGGAAGTCATCACTCAGTCCCCCCTGCAGCTTTCAGCTTTCAGAGCTCTCTGATCACTGTCCGGTTCGTCATCTCCCGAATTACAGAGAAAAGAAAATCTGCTAATCCTGTGGTCAAGACTGTCAGAAGATGGACTAAAGAGAAAAAGCTGGAATCACAGGCCTGCTTTGATTTCACTGACTGCAGCTACATACCTAGAAGGACTCACTCACTGTACCATCTTGTATCACTTTTTTAAGGATGTGTGTGCCGATTAAAACTTTCTGCTCATACAACAACAAACCCTGGCTTTCAAGCTAAACTCATGGAGCTTCCTTAGGCCAAGGAGGGGACTGACTGAAGTGGGGGCCTGTGCAAGCAAACCAAAACACACATCAGATCAGAGAAGCAAAGAGGAGCTGCACTGAAAAGCGAAAAAAAGCTTTTCTGACCATGACCCTGCGTCAGTATGGAGCGGCCTGCAGGACAGCAACTGTCTGATGATCCCAGGGGGTTTAACTGCAGGTTGAATAAGCCAACATGCACACCCCTCAATCAAAAAGAGACTGATGTCGGCCCACCTGAAGGACACTACAAGCGCCCGGCTGAACCCCGTGCAGTTTGGCTACCAGGCAAACAAGTTCATCGATGATGCAGTGAAGATGGGACTTTAACACCTTGCATCCTGCAACGCCTTGACTCCATCAGGAAATATGCAAGGATCATGTTTAAAGCTTGAAATTAGACACCATTGTCCTGGAATCCCTCCACTCTAAACTCACCCAGCTCACTGTACGGCCACCGTACAGGACACGAAACGACAACAATGGACAGTCAGGACTGCAGAGAAAATTGTTGGTAAACATCTCCAAATTTAGGAAAGTTACTTGTATGTGCATAATAGTTCTATGGAGTTTTACCTAAATTTGTTCAGCTTTGATGTCCTTGTTTTTAGCTGTAAGTCTATTTTCTTGTATCTTCCTGTGAATTGATCTATGTACTTTTAAGAGCAACTTAAAAAAGTCAAATATCTTCTATATACACGTACTTATTACAGTATATTAGTATATTTTAGTACTGCTGACACCTCAACATCTCTGTGAGCCACAGAGCTAAGCTAGCCCAGTACCATGGTTGTGCCAACTGCGTGGCATATAAACAGCAACTGAAAAAGAAACCAAAGAAAAGAGACGATTAGAAAATGAGCTCCTGCAGTAACCAAGTTGAAGAATCCTGATTCCAATATTCCCAGTGTGAATATTTAATAGAATATCTGTTATCATTTATAAACCTTTTAAGTTACGCAGTTTCACACTGTAAATATTTTATACATTTTATACATTTTATAAGTATTTTATATTCTTTATTCAACAAATTTATTTTAATAAGAAATACTTTTAACACTTTCCACGTCAGGGTCCTGTCTATATCTTTGATATGGTAACTCAGAATGAGCCTGATGACACCTTGAGATCCTTTGTCTTACTTTAATTGAGTTAGTTAAGTTAAATTAGTTAGCCTACTCTTCATCGATCACCAAGAAGGGTTTGTTTGGTTTCGTTATGCGAGCTACAAATGATGTCTCTGGATGAATAATTGGTGGTTTATGTAATAATTATTATCGATCCCATATTTCCCCACTAATTAATAATTGAGCCAAGTTTTCCCCTACATCTGGTAAGGCCCTGACCTGTGACCAGGTCTTTGCTATCCGGGCTCCACGGCTGTAGACCTCCCTGCCTGGGGATCTCAGGAAGGCAAATTCAGTGTCACTTTTATCTCAGTGATTTTTCTTAACTGATCATATTTCTTATTATTTAAATTATTTTATCCTGTTTTATATCTTATGGTTTGGATAACTATAAAGCAATTTGTATATTTGTTTTTTGACCCTTTCTTTGCATAAACTTCACTTGATAGTTGGATTAGAATGTAACTATGGAAAAGAAACAGCCACAGAAAAATAGAAGAGAAAAAAGAAGAAAATAGAAAGTACACACTGATGCTCCTTATTCCGGATTCAGTAAATAGGCGTCTATGTGTGAAATTAGAATAAATTATGAGTGCATGTAACAAAGCCACCCAAAAGCCACATTTTCATTTCCTATGCAACTCCGTTAGAGGGAAGTCTTGCAAGCGAATGATTAGCTTTTGAGGCAAAAATATGTGCAGCAATTGATTCCTGCCAATGTAAATAGGGACATCTGTGCATCACTGCTCTGACTTCCCTGCTGCAAACCTGATCCTGAATTTGATTAGGGCCTAAAATATTGAAGTGTCAGTACACCACTTTACATGAAAAGCCAAGTCATCTAAATGGGATATAGAGGGCATTAAAGAAGCTTTTAACTTTCTAACCTTATTGATTGAGCAGCAATTGGGCTGCATGGAGAGACATTTATTAAAAAAGACAATATGCCACACAAAGCAATCATGAACTTAATGTAATTGTGGCCTCAGGATGAGAAATTAAAAACCTGACAAAGCAAATTTATTGTCTGTGTCAACGGAAATGTTACAGTTAAAGGAAAAATCGAGTGAAAAGGGTGTGCGTTTCTTCTTCCTCTACTTCACATGTATGTTTTGATTGTGTGTGTAGGATTGTGCATTTGTAAATCATGACCACTGACTGAGGACACGGTTTCAGATAACTATAGTCACACACCATAACACTCACACACACATAAACACACACACACTCTCTTCCAGTCCCGTGGACATTGGAGAATATTTTAAAATGGACATATCCTCTGTCTGCCTGCATGCGCACATTACATGAATATATGAATAAAAAATGCAATGACATGAGAGCATAATGCGAGAGAAAGCCCATGCTTGCTCAGCTTCGACAGCTTTTCATTCACAGTGGACGACTAAAGTGGTGGAATAACTTGTTCATGTTAAGGCTAATAAGAAACCTATGTCATATAACTATGGGCTTCAAAACGATGCATAACAGCAGTCAAACTTCATTAATGTGTTTCTTTAATGTGTTTCTCTGTGTGAATGTGTGTGTGTGTGTGTGTGTGTGTGTGAGTGAGAGAGAGAGAAAGAGAGAGAGAGAGCGAGAGAGTGTGTGGAGGTGGTGGTTGCTGTTGCTGAGGACAAGTCTACCTACCTGTTATGTGGGAATCCGACCTTATATATAAGACTGTAAAACTGACATCAGTTATCGCCTGTTGATTATAGGTCCACAGTTACAATATCTAACCATAACCTTTCGTTATCTACCAATCTTTTCTCTTTATACGCAACATCTCTTCCCTCTCTCTAGCTGCAGCAGAGCACACCAGGCTCTCTCTTTGAAGTTTTGCCAGGCAGGGTATTTATTTCATTATCTCCTCTCCCTCTCCATTTCCTCCCCTTGTTTTTAGGGCTCGGTATCAAGGGGAAGACAGGAGTTGAGGCAGGGAAAGCTGACGCTGCAGGTATAGGCCTGCAACTCTTGACTGAGCATTTGTGTTAGACTAGAGTGTTGTTCACATCTTTAAGCAGACCTCATGTCCTCGCTATAATTGAAAGTTGGGTAATACTGCAAAGTGAAGACATCCTGTCATCTACTTGAGGCTTTTCTATTATGGGAATTGAGGTTTTATTGTTAATTGGATATATGTAACAAATGTTCAAATAATATAAGTGACACACACACAAACACACACACACACAGACCTGTGGAGGTAGTCTAAGATGATGATAGGCAGGGGAGATATTGATTTGGCAAACACAAGTCTATCTACTGAGCATGCTCCATACCTGCTAGTATCCATCTTGTCAGCACTTGTACAAAGACCTTGACCGGGACGTACATTTTACAAAGCGCCTACATTTGTGTTTACGTGTGTGTGTGTGTGTGTGAGTGACACTTTTCTCTTGGTGTCTGTTTGACACGTGCCACACTTCAGCTGGGGGTTCAGGGGTTAAAGTTGACCATGTCCACAGTGAAGCTGAACCACTTATACGGTCACAGAGGAGAACTGACCTTTCACACACAGTTATTGACCAGATGCATGATGTGTCTGGATGGTGCAGTATGTTTTGCTGCAGTGTCTAGTGAATACTCACCAATTTAGGCAGAATACTATGTAACTTCATAGTACACACGATGCCATGTAGTATCAAAATAATGTCATTTATTGTTATTTACATATAACTGATTTGTGTTTATGTTTGTGGTTCACTGGCCAGAGCTTATGCTGAACCTACAGTACAACACAACATCCAAGTATGCAATAACCTTTAAATTATATTATTTTACAAAGATGTTCATGTAGCTTTAAGCAACAATCTAATTATGGGAGCTTAAAGATATGATGTGCAATGCGGACCATATACTGCAGATTTGACGATGTAGTAAGCGGGTGAGCACACGCTGCACATTGATTTGGCTTCAAAGGCTCAGTCGGGATAGCATAAACTGAAGAAGAAGAAATATGTGAAAACGGCTTGCGCACTCCAAGTACATATTCGAATATTCTGCTGACTAGAAGTTCAAAGTGAATATTCTTCTCTCAACTTCCTCCCAGATAACATACAAAGCAGAAAACAGTGTCCAGCAACGTAAACAAGAAGGCTTTCTACCGCTGTCTAACAAGTTATTGTTTTGAAAAGTGTGTGTTTTGAGTAAAACCAGTGGACCTTGAGTGTATGATGGAGAGTATGTTTTGCTCGGAAAATGGAAGGCTCTACAATTTTGCAGTGGCAAATGCCATTTTACACAACAGACACATGCTCAATAGGACATTGCCACAAAAGGAGTCAAAACTCTCCTCCATGCAGTAATTTCAGAACAAACGTTATTGGAGAGAATGATTATACTGCAAGCCCAGTATGACCAGCCACATCATAAAATCAGTCCCACAAATTGCAATTGCAAGATTTTTTTTCACACCTTTTTAGAAACATCTTTAGATAATTAGAACACATCTAATACAGCCACAAGTATTGTACTTCAGAATAACAGATGTATGGATGATTGGACAATATCATAAGTACTGCAAAAAGTAGCCGATGCACGTAAGAGACAGTCATAAACAATAGTAGGCCACTTTACCTTACTAGGAACTGAAAATGAATGTGCAGTATACAACGGTGTTGGCAATGTACATCGTCAACTCTCTGCAGAATGCCACAGAGGAAGAAATGAGGAGGAAATCCTTGAATAAACCGGAGGCTGCACTGTATTTGTTAAAAAAAATAAAATAATGTAATCCCATAGGAAAAGCTGAGTTTGCCAAACTACAGTCTAAAACACTGGGTTTGCCAAGTATATTCTCATTCACAGACAAATTATGCACAAATAAGGATGACAGCCAATACTCTTGTTAAAAACATAAATGGCCGAGTTGAAAGTAAATAAAGTTGTTCCAGTGTTGTCAGACGTGTTGTTATTTTCAAATGAAATAAGCACGTAGAGAACAGTTGCACTACAAATGAGGTGATGTTTTTTTTTTTTCTTTTACAACAATTTATGGTTGTCATGCTATTAAGTTAACAGCAGTTTGTAAGAATTATTATATCTTTATTCTGAGGACATTGGTACAACTGATGCCAACAAATTTTATATACATCTGACCAATAAGAAGTGGCACATAACTATCTAGTACACACCTTTACATACAGACACATGGATTTTGGAGTATAGAAATGTGACTTTAGCTTTCTTCATAATGTGAGGACGGCTGGATTGCAGACGATCCTGCTACAGTGGAAAAGACTGTTTTTCTCGTGGGAGAAAGTCATAGAAAAAAAAGCTTTAATTTTAGGAAGTGCTGTCATGCTTGCGTCTAAAGCAGTTACTCAAATTAAGTCAGATCAAGACCAAGTACCTATAGGTGCACCAGTACGCCTGAAATTTATTCCCATCTTCAAGGTTTCACTTTTGAATGCAGAAGGGAACTACTAAAGAGTCCTGACAGTGTGGTGTTAACGAGAGCCCATTAAAACTTTACAAATCTGACAGATAATGGCTATCAGGTTAAAAACTTGCTATTGCAATTTTGGTTTTCATGTTTTCACTTGAAGGATTCTGTGCTCCTGTGTCGGTTGAGGAAATAGCCGTTGGGTTAAAGACACCTTTTCAAAACTAATTCATTCAGATGAAAACACTTTTTTCTCATGTGAAAAGCTGACATTTTGGGGTTATGCGCTTTCCTAAACGAAGCAAGATATGGTATTCATGTGAATGTCTTAATATATTTGTAGAATTTTGGTAACATTCATGTTTTGTCCATATTTTAATTCGACCACCATTATTATTTAAGGTCTTACCTTAGAAATTGTGATGATTAGACCATGTTTTACCTAATCGTTGGTAACACATCTTAGTGCCACAATCTTGCAACAAGACTGTACTCAGTATCTCTATTTATGCCTGTATATGCCATGTTGCATCCATCCACGTCTCCTTTACCAATACTGACTTGATCCCTAGCTCTCATTATACCTCTCTCTCTATCTCTCACTGCTCACCTCAACTTTTCCTTGTTTTTGCCTCTTTTCTCCCCTGTTCATCGTTCTTTCAAAATCTGACAACTGCCTTAAGGGGCAAAAAAAGCCTTCCTTGTCTCCTAACAGCCTTCCCTCTCAGGTAGGGTTGAGCATACCTGTTCTTTATTTATCCACACCTGTCTTTCATCGGGATATATTTCTTGTCTGCTTCACTTCTTCTTTTTGCCTTATGCTCTAAAAGATATATAGAGAGTAATGGAGAAGGTATTAAATGAAAAGTAGGAAAAAGTAAAAAAAAAAAAGGAAATGAAATGAAAGGATGTAAAGAAGATAAAAGGTGAACTCTCGATCAAAGGCACTGACATTGGAGTCAGAGAAAAAAATAATGGGTCAAATTTGATGAAATGATCATATAAAACAACACCTGAATGAGACACAGCGCTCATAGCACTGTATAACTGATGGGAAAATAAGACACACACCCACACTCACCCCTCCGTGACAACCCCTGAGCATGAAATCTGCCCTGGCATTGGCTGGAGTCTGCCACCAATTTCCACCATTTCCTTTCACCATTTGTGAAAGGTGACACCATTTTCTCTGAAGTGCAAGTGTGTGGGCGCGATCACTTTCATTTCAAACAGCTGTAACACATCACACATCCATAAGAAACGTATGTAAAAGAGGCAAAGGGAGGAAAAGCTAATGCTGTGGTAAACAAGATGAGGAGTCTTTTCAGGCAGAGCAGTTCTCTGAACTAAATGCTAAAGTCAATGTGCAAGCATGCTCAAAATGACAATACTAAGATGCTGATGTTAAGCCATGTTTGCCATGTACAGGTGGAGTGTGTCAGCATGCTAACATGTCCTTTTTCCACTATTTGGTCAAAAACTAAAGTGTTGGACAAACAAAATCGATGATGAATGATGAGAAGCTTGGGGAACACAAGAGGGAAAGTCAGGGGTTCATCAAATTCATTAGAATACATTTCCAAACAGTTTGTACCACATTTGGTGTCAACCGATTGGGATATTTCAGTGGATAATTGTAAACACTGATCTGCTGGCTGTGCTAGAAGAAAAGTCATGGGATCGCCAAAGTCAGCCATGAATATTTGTACAAAATGTCATGTCAATCCATTAAATAGTTAACATATATCAGTCCGGACCAATGTGGTGGACAGACCAACAGAGGGCCATTGCCACCCCCAGAGTCATGCCACTAGTGTTACTAAAAACTGAGTCTGTGGTTTAAAAAAAGACTAGATGATGAAAAGACTTAGAATCAAAGACACAAAATGAAATGAAAGGACGAACACAGAGGAAAGATAAGATATGGAAACCGAAATATTGATGTAATATTTCCCAGCAGACAAAATGAAAGCAACAGGCAATGTTTGAGTCTTGTTTCTCATGAAGAGAAACATCAATAAGTACGGATGTTTGTTTTGAAGCAAAAAGGAAATTGCTGTGCCAAACCACTTATCCTGCTGTTGGTGTTCAGTCAAGCAAGGGCTATTGAAATGCAAATGTTAATGACAGTGGCAGAAGACAATCATTCTCACACAGACACAACGTGACTAAATAAATGTGGCTCGCAAATCAAACTAAACAATCCTGCCAGATCTGACATTGTAACCTATTCTGGACGTATTCCAGATAAGACCAAACTGTCCATACAGTGTGTGATTTGCTCAGGTAAAATGGGACAGGATGCAAATGTAGGAGAGACCATCATTAACGAAAAAAGTTTGGGAAAACAGACATATTCTAAGCGAGGCTAGAGGTCTGCTGGCATCTGAGATTCATTCCAACTTTAAAGGCTACCAAAAGCCTGAGAACTGAGTTCACAGAGAAGTCAGAAAGAAGTGTTGATGTCAGTTAAGTCAGTAATTAAACTGTTGCCTAAAGTAACTACAGAACCACTAGTTAGTTACTTTAGGCAACAGTTTGCCTAAAGTTTTTTTATTTAATCCTCTAGGATTGAATAAAGTGTACTCATCACCACATGCTTTTCATCTCTGAAATGCAAATTATACACATTCTTAGGGTTTCTGCTGACCATTTAAAAGGCAGCAATTCTTACCATACAATTCTCTAACAACACACAGCACTTCTCTCAAAACTAATGTCAGTCTGAAAGGTAGGGAATTAGTCTAAAAACTCAAAGCATGCTTTAGAAAATGGCATACTTTTCTTAACAGGAGCAGTGCCCATTTTTCTAATCAATACAATAAAAGCCTTTCTGGTCGCTGAAACGTTCCTCTGTGATCTTTAAAGGCATCCAATGCTTTTAGCTTGGTAAATTATAACATAGTTAAATCCCTACAGGTGTAAAACAGATATGCAGGACACAAAAAATTGAATATCACTCATTACTAACCTTCCAAATGCCATACCATGTCATACTTAATGTGAAATGCAATATGTTGTCTGGGACATATTTTGTCTGAGAGGTATTGATTTTGTGCATTTTCTTTGAATCCCATCCTGCACATATTGACGAGTCTTTTCCCAAACCGAGCTGCTGTTTTTCCATTGATGAGGAAATGTATTATTCCACAATATTCAAGGCTTTCAGTATTTCAAATCCTAAAAGTTAAAAGTAAATCAACTCTGCAAACGTGCAATTCACCTTCACCAATTCACAGAGTTTCAGTATGGGATTAGTAACAGCAAAAGCACAACCAGGCCTTTATTCTAACATCTGCTCTGTGCTACTTGAAGAACTCTGCAGAGGGTATTTTGTTGGTTAATAGTGAATATATTTCTCTAATATTTTTTATTTACTTTTCTTTGCCATTTAGTGTAAAATAATGTACTTGTATGTTCAGTCATTTTTAGCTATTTAAAGTAGAAATTTCAGGGGTTTTTTTTATAGATGTTAAACATGCAAGGAGTGTTGCCTGCCAACAGGTCTGAATCCCCACGAAATCAGACAAATTTCACGGCCTGTGTTTACATTTTCCCAGGCCATTTTTCACAGTGATGATATTATATTTTGTGAGTTTAGTTGATACTAGGGCAGGATCAGCAAAGAAATAAAAAAAGAATTGGCCAAAGAACAAAAAAAAAAAACTTTCACTCGATTCCAAAACAAATACACACATTAGCCAGATTAATATCTGTACAACGGGAGGCGGTGGCTCACAGCTTTTGCTTTTGTAAACATGTGTTTACCATCTAGCAACATCAATTCAAATGGAGCAATTGGTCCAAGAAATGGTGATCCACCACTTGGAGGTAAACAACACGAAACAACAAACAAGGAGACAAAAAGGGGAAAGTGGGATAGCGGCAGATTCAGCAGCAATAGAGAAAGAAAGAGAGGCCGATATAGAATTGATTTGGCAGGGTAGGTAGATGGAAAGAGAAATAAAAATAAAATGTAGGAAGACAGGATAGAAGAAGGGAGCAGCAGGAGGAAAGTGAAAAAAAGAAAAGCGAGAAGGAGAAACGAGAGTGTGGCGTATTGAAGGACACAGGTCTGAGAGGTGGTAAGCGAGGGGAGTGAGATGGAGAGATGGAGAGAGGGAACATGGGAGGGGATGAGAGGGAGGGAGGGCGGATTAAATAGGGAGAGGGTTGATGTGAGCTGCCCTCTCTCCTTTAGGCCAGAACTTTATCTCGAGCTGCAGACCGGCAGTAGCACGCCAGAGAGGCCCGACAACACAGCAAGCGTGATTCAGGAGCTAGGCAGAGCACATAAACACACACACCGCTGATCGCAAGGGGCTGATAGCACGAGCACAGAGACACGAGGGAACATGCACATAAGGTATTTATGTATTGTACAGAGCAGGTTGGAAAGATGGGCACAAACATGCTCGTGAAACTGTTGATGTGAATACATACAATTTAGTGAAATATACAGAACAAAATGGAGAAAAAATACAAAATATTAGCAGGCCAAAACACACACATACACACACACACACACACATACACACACACACACACACACACACACACACACACACACACACACACA
>JBBPCS010004532.1:0-11240 GCA_037974645.1 Hollardia meadi | reverse complement strand
AGTAACCGGGTCATGATTCCTGGATCAGAGACATTGATGTTGAGTTTTTCAAATGTATTTTTGTGTGTAAAATTGATTTTGGGGTGAACTGTCCCTTTAAACTCCATGACATGAATAATGAATGCTACGAAGGTTTATTTTTTCATCAAAATAAAATTTCTAGCCCCATTGGTCATTAATTAAATCAATTACTGGTGAATTTTAGTGATATATTTTTTCTCATATGTGTTAATGGGACAATATGTTGCGTGCTGAGTCTAATACGCATTACTTCACGTGCTCAGCAGCTGTACACTGTAAACCTGTGAACGAGTCACTTTCACATCCTTCCCTCCGAAGGCCGTGGGGCTGTGCCACCGTGACACTCCATTAGCAGCATGACAAAGTTGTGAATTGAATGCGGCAGCGATGAGAAAGCACTATGAGATGCGTGAAATCCCGTTAGGATGCAGATTAGCGTTATCTGCGCTGCACCTGTCAATATCTATTATGGGGGGAGGGCAAGGACAGGGCGGAGCTGGACACGGAAACGCTCCCGTCAGCACAGCGGACACCGCCAGGCACCAATACTCAAAACAAGACAGCTTGTGTCGGGATGCAGAGAATTGGCTGTGATACAGCAGGCAGGGCAGCCTGAGGCGGCGTTGTTTTTATCACAGGGGAAGGATTCTCCGTTCGCA
The DNA here is from genome assembly GCA_037974645.1 of Hollardia meadi. Lineage (NCBI taxonomy): Eukaryota > Metazoa > Chordata > Actinopteri > Tetraodontiformes > Triacanthodidae > Hollardia > Hollardia meadi. The sequence continues at coordinate 10,560 of JBBPCS010004532.1, read as the reverse complement.
ATGAGGAGGGATTGCATTGAAAACCAGGACGCTGCCAGAACGATAGAATAATTCAAGAAAAAACGCTGACAAGCAAGGACGGGCAAATGCCTTGGTGTGATGAGAAGAGGCTGAGTGGTGAAGGACAATTGCCTCATTAGGAAAACAAATACTTGCACTCGCTCAAATGCACAACCAGAAGACTCACAATTACCTGAGCTAAGTAACAACTCAAGTGAGGAATAAACTTCTTATTTTTCTGTAAAGAGCCACTGTTTTACCCCGTCACCGCCACGGCTGCTGACCACCTCCCTCACAGTAAATACATTTATGTTGCTCTTGTTCTTCCTCGCCAGCTCGAAATTAGTAACCGTGACGTCAGTCCGTCCTGTAGCGCCACGTTTACCAGCAAAGACGGTGACAGAACAGAGGGTATGAGTGAAGGTGTAAGTTGACAAATAGGCTGGAGCAAGTACTCGGCTGAGTATCTGGTACGGATAATGTACTCTTTACAAGTACAATCTTGTGATCAAAAACATTGATTTGAAGCTCAATTCAAAGGCTATCTGTAAATAGTTTTCTAATATAGCAAGTTCTATATCAATCCATATTAATTAACAACTTCTGCTTAGCCACACCCACATCAGCTTTAAGCCACACCCATTTTGGTACAAGGCAAGCCCCACCCACTTTTGGTTTAAGCCCCCCCAGATACCAAGCCCTCAGGAAGAGCGCCGTGTTTTGAAACTAATTTGACATAGTGGCCAAACTGTAACTACAACGTCATGTGATGTGCAGGGCCCCAAAACACTTTCCCCCCATAAGCTAACATTGTGAAAGAAGCAGCTGTGAAACGGTGGATGCATGTATTTGATCCATTCAGTCTGATAACATTTCAAAAGTCTAGAAGAGCCGCATGATTAAATTATTTTATCCCCGTTCAAGTTAGCAGAGCGCTAAACGGGAAGTTAGCTGCTTGGCCGGTGGAAGGCACTAGTGTGCCTGCTCTATAGGCCCCACAATGCGGACGATCCGGGTCATTTTAGACCCAGGAAGTCAATCGTTTTTTAGCTTCATGAGCCACTTTCATAGAATAAACGGGACCAAGCCTCTGAGGCTGTATCCAGATTTTCCTGAAGTAGGTCCATGACGGATACGGATAATTTAGTTGATGACACAGATACAGATAATGGTGTATTTGCTAATCCCTGTTTAGCAACACTGATCGACTTTGTAAACTACAAGTGTACCAGTACAAACAGTTAACTGCTGTATTTACAGTTTCTCGGGGGTTGAACGTAGCATCTCCATAGTTTTGGGGCACAGTGTCTCATTGAATGTCAGATTTTTCTTTGGTTTTTGGGGTCCAGTGGGTGAAATTACTGGATTTTCTCTGGAAAAAAGGGGCTAAACATCTGCTGTAATGACCTCTATAATTATAATAGAGCAGGATCAGTGACTGTACATGTGCTTTATTCCCTCAACAAAGTAGATTTTCACCCTTAAGTTGTAACTGAACTGCTGTCCAACGAAAACCAATGAACCAATTTAAAATCCTCTAGATTGTCACTAAGTTTAAAAGAGCTTGTTTTTCTTGGTTCGTGGTTTTCACAGGACAGTTATATGCTGTAACTATTTGACTGTGGCATGAATACACAAGGACAAAGATCTAATCTGGAGTGCTCACAGGTCTAACGTCACGCAGAGGACTTGCACAATGAGCTCATCAGAGAGTCAGAAAACTGCCGTACAAACAAATCAGCGCCCGGTTGGGATTTTTGTTCCACATCAAACCTCCCACTCCTCTCCACATGGCACTACTGCTGCTGCTCGAGTGTCAAACTGCAAGTGGCGGCGAGCTCTCACTCAGGGCACAAATGGCTGGTAATTGTATGGAAAATGGCATCTGAGATTACAACGGCGACTCCTCTGCAGGTTGAGTTTTCTCCTCTAAACACTTCATGAGTCACTGCATGTTTTCTGTGAATGGGAGAAGCTCTACCAGCCGCCGCCCACCAGTTTTCTGTGACCCCTCGGGTAGATCTCTGGAGCGATGCATCCTACACACACCAGGCTTCATTCATAAATTTAGCTCTTTAAATAAGCACAGGTGTGAAGGAGAACTCACTTGTAGCAGTATGAAAAATTCAGCATCCACGCAGCAGCTCGCTGTGATAGTCAGATCAGGGATTACAGGCTTAGTCGTTTGAGTCAAACAGGTGTAAAAGCTCAGCTGTGATCAGGCCTGTGATTAGCAGCTTCCCTTGTGTGTCCTCCTGGAAGAACAACCAGCCGGCACTACCCTGCCCGACAGAGAGAGGATGTGGAAAAGGAAGGGGAGAAGAATGGAGGTGCAGCTCAGTTTTTAGCCCGTAATGTGAAACATTTATCAGAGACGTTTCAGCCGGCTGTGTGGCCACTTTCCTTTAGCGCTCATTAAGAGTCAACAGCAGCCGTGTGCCTGCAGGAACGCATGATGGTTCATTATAATATTTATCCATTTTGCTCTCATTTATCTTTGGGTATAATGGTTTGCAGAGAGCCAACAGCATTAGACCTTTCTATAAGTGTGTACCACTGAGCTTGGTGCCTCATATCATTAAAAGGTCCTGGAGCGAGATAGCTGGGTACTGGGTACTAAATGCAGGTGAATTAGAGACTCTTCTTCTGCTTCTAAAAGTCAAGGTACTTCCTTGGTAGGACGGGTCCTTAGAAGTCAGGTCCTACAGAGGCTACGCAAGACTCCTTCCTAGCATTCTGAGAAAACATAATGGAACAAGCTAGCAAGTGTGCGTAATTGAAAATCATCATGCGCATAGGATTATGGGTACTTCAGGCGCACTGTGGATACAAACAGGCATCCTTGAAAATTCTGTGGGAAGGACTCTGTCCCTTGTAGAATTCGGAGGATCCTGGACATTGGAACAGTCCTTTGGCAGCATTCGATGACGTAGAATCCTTCAAATCCAGCCATTTGAGGATCTTTCCTTGACTTTGAGAAGCTCCTTCTGTCCCATCAGAGACCAGAGTCCTGTCCAGGCTGCATCCTGCTTCTAACCCCATGCATACTGGGACAAAGGCGTAAATAGGATAAGCATGGATGACTGCAGACAGCAGAAGGTTTTGAGGCCATTTCTGCATTTTTCTTCCCAGCCAGCTGTAAAGGCACAAGAGGAAATGGGTCACCCTTGAAACAAAGTCAGTCTGAAAGCTTCCAGTAAAGAAGGCCGACATTTATATCGTGTAAATCTTATGGAAGGTCACTGTCCTGGTTAAAACGGACACAATGGACAGCACGCACACCTGACTTTCTTCTTCACTGCTTTACTACTTCCTGTGTGTTGTTACTAAATGTTGGCAAATCTTGCATTGAAGAACTCTTCCAATATACTGTAATCCACTGCAGTGGACACTTGACTGTTGACTTTATGTCTGTAAATAAGCATAAGACCTTCAGAACAGCAAATCAACTTTAGACAAAATTGCGTTTGAAAAGGCGGACACAAAATTCAGATATATACAAATACAACATGAAAAAATATAAACAGCCAAAATAAGGTAATAATAAAATTAAACAGGGATAAAATAAAAAAATAAAAAAGTTACGAGTGCAAATCAGCCAATGACGTGCTCTGAAGCGGACAGCGGCAAATGCCCCTGTTGCCCCGCCCCCAGATGAGGGACATATTAAAAATGGCTACCAACATGTGACCCATCGATTTCCGAAGTGACCTGCTGTGTTTCAGAAACATTTTGCAATCATTGTTTAGGAAGCCAATCAGTGTTAGCAGCTAAATCTGACTGTTCCAACCAGTCGAGGTCTCAGTTTCACTTTCCGTCTCCGTCCTTGTCTTCAGTTTACTCAACACACACCTTCCAGCAAAGTGTTGACACAACGCGGACAGTAATTACGTGTGTACTCGAGTATTTGGACAATCCAGTTTTGTTCAAAGATGTTTGTCTACCAACAAGACATTTGTTGCAATTTGAAAACAGTTTTTAACGAGGCTGAATTTGTGCCTCATCCTGCCAAAACATGGTCTAGTATTTAAAAAAACAAAAATCTGTATCTTGTCAGATTTGAGGGTCAGCTAAGAAAAAAAGACTGATGGTGTTAGTTATTTACAAAAAAGACCTATCGTATAGAATGGTAGCCTCAGATAGCATTTCTAACTGGCCTAACCTTCAAAAAAAGAAGTGAAAAACAGCCTCTTTCACTTCTATTATTCCATCACCTTGCACACAGAAAAGGTTTAGTTTCAGGGTTTTTCCTGCAGAGATTTTTGTGGCTGGCCAAAAGAAAAATCACCAGCGGCAAAATGAAAGTGAATAAAGATTCAAATCCTCTTTAAATGTGATTTATCAAAAGGTTGAACAAGCAGAATGAAACCTTTTTTCTTTACCCAGCCTGTATCGCCCAGCCTTAACTGTCCGCAGTGCGATCATGCTTACCGTCGTGCGTAGTCACCCCCCCCCCATTCTGAGCCAAGAAAAAGTTTTGTGCTTTTACTCAAAAACATGTCTAGTGAATTTACGTACACACCTGGTTATAGTTGCCTTTTCACAGGGTGATATGAGCCTCATAGAGTGCTTTTTGAGAAAATCCATCAGTCTCTAAAATAAGATGCAAACTGAGCCCAGAGTGTCGAGTTGTTTTGGGTCTTTGGATTGCTGCGATTCCAGTTAGTGTTTCAAATGTTCATGTCAGTGTTTAACCCAGTGAAACGGCAAAGCCAACGTCCAGGAAATATGTTCTACTCCGCTGTGTGGAGCCGACTTTGAAAAGCTTCAGGTTTTATTTATTTGCATTTGAGCCTCCACCCAGCTGACGTGGTTGATCTGCAGACCGTCATTTATCTCTCATGTCGGCTGCATTCAGATGAAAATTCTAATATTTTCTGTTGAATGAGATGGAAAAAGTGACGTCTCTGTGGAACAGTAATGACGCATGCAGCCGTCTCATCTCTCCCTTATCGTCATGATGTGAGCTTTAATGTGCTGCAGAGCTGTGGCCCTATCAGATCACATGTGGCTCCGGGGGAGCAGAGCCCTCATGGGTGGAGGGGGACGGAGGCGAGGAGGCATCATATTCTTCCCATTTCTCTCCAGTTCCAGACAAACAGGCCCTGGCGAAATGACTGTGGGTGCCGCCGACTGTGAAATTAATTGAACTTGCGATCCGACGGGGTAGAGACCAGCATCCGGCCCGAGGGGGCGAGTGTGCATCCGCTCTTACATTGGCTCGTGACGGAGGAAGGGCCGAAGCCCCCGAGGCGCCGGCTGGATCCGTGGTCAGTTTCCTCGACAAGATGTCTCCGGACGTGGCCGAGCCTCGCTTGACTTGGCTGACATTGCAGCAGAGAGAGTTAGACGTGCTGTCACGCTGCTGGCTCTTGTTAGAGGCATTATTTTGGAGAGAAGTCTGGTTTGTTCACAGAGCCATCTTGTCAAGGTCTGTAGAGAACGGATCTCTGCTCCCGACAGGTTTTCCGGACAGGGATTAAAGGTTGGTTATCCAACAAACAGCGTGGGTTTTTAAAAAGAAGTCAGTCTTTTATTACAGTAGTTTTGGCCACAGTTTTCTATCTGTAATCGTAATCTTTTAGGCGTTGAGCCCCAGCGAGGTCTCTTCATTGTGTTAGGTCAAGTGTACAGGACTACGAGTGCTAAGCTAGTTGAGGCACAGCACACTTCCCTCATTTATTGACTTGTGGAACACAAACCAGAATTAGTTTCCAAGTTTCCACTTCTTGGCTCACGAATCAAAATACCAAACTAAAATAAAAACTTCAGTTGCCTTTTTCAAGAGCTAGTCACTGATCAGGCACCAGCAGCACAGCTTTTAGCCTGTTTAGCGATGCTCAGTTAAGCTAGCTCACCCATACCAGTGTTAGGTGGTTCGAGTACTTTTTTGTTGCAAGTGAGTGTTTCTTTTGTTGCCTTTAATTGAATGAAACATGATGTACTGGAGGCTAGAAGAACATAACGTAAAGTCACTCTAACGAGTTCTTTAATGGCTCTAATCTAGTAATCTAACGAGTCACTTTTAAAGGTAACGCTACTCAACCCTGCACACCACACAATTAGCAATTAGCACAAACATCATTTCAACAAAATATTTGCTGAAACGTTTCTGTTCTTCATGAAATCACACTTGCAACAGGCATGTTGCATAAAATTATAACACGGACAGTGATGTTTATTTTAACTCACAGGACACAAAAGAACCCAACCAAAACTAACCTACGGTGGCTGTGGAGTGCCAATAATGCAATAATGCTCAACACTAAGGTAAAGCAAAGAAACAGAAAACTTATATCACAAGAATGCCATCTGCTGCTTACTCACTCTCTTACATAATTATTTTTAAAAAAAAAAGACAGTTGTAAACAAATCTCCAGGTTAGCCCAAATTATTTGGAAAAGAAAATGAATTTGTCACCCAAACTGTCTGTTTTAAACATTCATCTCAGTTTATAGACGGACTTCCTGCTTCAACTTTAACCTGCCACACTTTGGGTATTTGTGTGCACAGTTTTCCTGTGCAATGATATGATATGATCAAAGTCAAGGAAAGATCCTCATATGATAGGAATATTGTCAACATTTCAGATGTGTTAAAACAGGAACCCAGATCAGTTTATTCTCATGTGTTTGATAGTCTGAAGACAGCAGAATGCTACTCAACAAAGTGCTCGTTGGATCTTCTAACAGCAGCTTAGAGAAGATCAAGCCTTTCTTGGATTTGCTGTTAGCCGTGATTGTACAACCTTATCTGAAACACACTTTGATTTATGCTTAATCTTAAATTATGTGATGTGTTTTTCTTCATTAAGATCTGAGTTACTCCAGGTCTAAATCAAGGCTTCAATTAAATCTTCCCAGCAGACAGGTTTAACTTCAGATTAATGCCAGTGGAATCAACAGTTTGACTATTTTAATGAAAGAAAAGAAAATCAATGCATTCTTGCATTGATGTTTAGCACTTTGTAATTCTAATTATGTTGCAGTTTTTGATAGTGTTGTTTCTCTATTACTTCTCCTCTAATTCCACCAAATAAGGGCTTTTTGTGATTTACTCCAGTTCTTATTAGCTGCCTCAGGCTCAGTGCCGTGTGCATGTACTCTCACTAACGAGAACCAACACAGGTGAAGGAAATTATAATCTGGTTTCATTTAGTTCAGGACTCCAGAGACTTAAAGTACAAATGCATGATGTTTTTGTTTTTTTCTGAAGGCCACTCTTTTATTCTAAGATTATCGCCTGATTTAAAATTAATCCTTACAACAAAGGTAACAAAGTAAACCAGTGAAAACAGGAGAATAATGTAGGTTATGGCGACATCTGCCTCCATCCTCCAAACTGTCATCCACAAGTCTCTGATGAAATTTAATCTGTAGGGAGTAAAAGAATCAATTACATTTCTCTAATTTTCCTTTTGGCCTCGGACCAGAGGCTGAGCTGAACAGACTCTCGGAGTGAACAAAGAGATTAGGCCATCTCCATCAGCGGTGCTTTAAGCACTTTGTGTCCCTGAAGTTCCCTCAATGCGGCGCTCCCCGGCCCCGTGGATACAATGCAATCTGCCCTGCCCCACATTAGATAAGTATCCTCCAGCTCTTATCCAGGTCACATTGCACCGCAGAGTGCAGCAGGGCTTCAGGACTCAGCAGCTGGTGGAGGAAAACACATCGTACCCGACAACGAGCCTGTTGGTCAAAGTGTTTCGGGTCAGCTGAATCATTCAACGACTCCAAACGGATCTCAGTCGTCTTCAAAAGAGTCCAAAGTACTAAAATTAAAGAATGTGACTGCAAATATTATCTTATTAGAATTATGTCATGATGTTTCTATCCCCCAAATCATAAAACTGAGGAAACACTTTGAGGAAAGTTTTGTAATGTTCCAGAATCCTGATTATGAAATTATTCATTGGCTGAGAGTCCTAGTCGGGTCTCAAGTCACTTCCAGCAAGTCACAAGTCCTGCCCAGTGTACAGGACAAATCTCAATTCCTGTCCAGCAAAGTCCAAGTCAATTCTCAAGTCCTTCTGGGCATGTTTCAATTCCAAATCAGGTCTCAAGTCCTGTAGAACAAAGCCCAGTTTAAGTTAAGTCTCAAGTCCTTTAGGGCATGTCTCCAGCCCAAATCAAGTACAAGTCCTGTGGAGCAAAATTTAGTCCGGTCTCAAGTCTATTCCAGCCAGGTCCAAACCAAGTCTCAAGTCCTGTCCAGTGAGCAGTCCTTGAGGACAAATCTCAATACCTGTCTAGCAAAGTCCAAATCAAGTCTCAAGTCATGTTGAAAAAAGTCCAGCTTAAGTCAGGTCATTTAGGGCAAGTCTCAAGTCCAAGTCAAGTCTCAGGTACTTCATGACAAGTTGCACAAGTCTAGAAGATTCTTGAATTCTGTCCAGCAAAGTCAAAATCAAGTCAAGTCACAAGTCCAAATTAAATCTCCAGTCCATGTCAAGTCTCAAGTTTTTGAAGGACAAGTCGCAAGTCCTGTCTAACAAAGTCCAGCTTAAGTTAAGTCATTTAGGGTAAGTCTCAAGTCCAAGTCAAGTCTCAGGTACCTCATGACAAGTCGCACAAGTCTGGTAAATAAATAAATAAATAAATAAAACTTGCAAGTCCAAGTCAATCCTCAAGTCCTGTCGAACAAAGTCCAGTTTAAGTCAAGTCTCAAGTCATTCAGGACAAGTCACAAGTCATGTCCAGGAAGTCGATTTAAGTCTAAGTGAAATATAAAATCCTCATAGATTGCCGTTTTTCAGGCTTTGAATGCTGAACACTAAGATAATAAGATAACCCCAAGCTGTGCTAACGTTGTTTCACATGTGGCTGAGTCCATTGAAGTCAAAGGATTGATGTTTAAATATAGAAGCTGTGAGGCTCTGAAGGCCGCGTGCAGTCTTATTTACCATTTTGGGATTCCATCAGTCGAAACTTTACACTTAATGTTTTTACTTTCAGGGCTGTCAGTACTCAGATCAAATCTCACAAAAAAAACAACACCAACTCTACCTTCACTTGACGTGATTTTAAGTGTCTGAGTCTTCAGCTCAATAATCCCCAAACTTACGCTCAGTGATCGCTAAATATATAAAAAAGATACAACTAGAACGATCACAGAATGTCACACAAAGAGTCTATAGAACAAAAAGATTCATTTTAACAGGAGCAAAACATAATGTTTGTGTTATAAAGAGTGACTAAATGAATGTATCTCGCAAAGGTTTTGGGATTTCGATAAAAAAATGACAAATCTTTCAAAAAGCTGCTGTAAAATCCGAGTAGATCGGCTGTATCGATCGAACCTAGATAGAACAACATGTCTGCTTTTCAAGGATGAACTTCAGCAGGACATTCATTTATTTCTAGAAGTCAAAGTCTAGTGATATTTAATTAGAAGTCTTTGAATGTGTGCTTTGTTAGGAAGCTCCATGGCTGCCTGCTCGCCTTAATCAATTAAACGTGTAAGCTTTTAAGCTCATTCCTCTTGATATCTGTGATATGCATAATAATGGCCTCATTAGGCGTCGGCATTGTGTTTGGGAGACTGGATGCAAAAATGCTTCTCTTTTTTCTTTAATCATTTGTGATTTATCCTTCAGAAGGGCTGAGGAGAAGGTTGGTGAGAGGAGACCGGGAGGCTGCGGCCGAGAAATCAGACACTGTGCGAAATCGAAACCAGTCTGAGTCATTCCAGGCATGAACACACATCCAGCCATATGTGGCATCTGTATTATCTGTGCAAATGCAAGGTGCACGAAAAGCCACATGTCCTCCCTCTGCATACAAAACGTGCACTACATGTTGATGAAGCGAGCAAAAAGAAGAGAAAAAAAGACCTTCTTTTTTTCTATTCTTTTCACACCTGCACTTGTTTTCAAGGTTTCTCTCTGCTGTCAAGGTTTGGCCATAGATGGGAAATATTCCTGTTTTTTGTTTTGATAATTGCATGGCTCTCTGGCCTTAGAAGAGCTACAGAGTAGGTACAGCTCAGAGTGCTCGGCTCCTTTTTATCCACTAAAAGTCTATCAAGATTTTAGCACAATATGCTGACGTACTTTTGAGAAGAATGAGCCCTGGGTGTCATAAAATGATTGCTTGCTGTGAAATCTCTTGAGGATGCATTTGGAGGCATTAATTCATGCTTTTGGTCATTTTTTCTCATGGCAGCAGATGTCTGAATACCAAACAGGGGCGTGAAGAGCTTTGAGAACAGAGTGGGTCACCTCCTGATTCAATAAAGAGCCGGTTGGTTCTGGTCTCAGACTAAAGTGCCCTTTAAAATCACATTCTTTGTCACAGACACAGAGCTAAATTAATGGATGTTAAAGGCTCAAACTAAACCTCTAAGTCAGTGGAGAAACGTGGATTATTTGAAACGTTTAATTTAAGAGCAACACGCGTTGATAGACAACAGACAGACTCATACAAGTATTTAAAACTAAAAGAACGCACAACGTATATAAAGATGGCCAACATGAGAGCTCCCGAAAAGTGAAGCCAAAACATCTGGATGGCCCCCTGGTGGCTGGCTGCAGTATAGCTCATAAGCCCCTCCCCCTCCATG
>JBBPCS010004531.1:0-11242 GCA_037974645.1 Hollardia meadi | reverse complement strand
CTTAGTACCAATTGAGCATCGTTTAAACGCCACAGCCTACCTGAGTATTGTTGCTGACCATGTCCATCCCTTTATGAAGTGTATATTATCCAGTTCTTTGACTCTGGACCAGCCCATAATATTTTCTAGGTGTAAAGCAATAATGATATAGTCGGTCTCTGCTTGTCTGATGATATCAAAGTATTTTTTACTGAATTCAGCTGTTTACTGACCTTTTCACAGTTTCCCTGGCAACAAAGTCACTTTTTGAACTGTGCAGGATGTGACTGTCTGCAGCATGCCAAAGAAGAGAATAAAGTGGGACATTTAAATGACATTTAAATTAAAGTTTTCACATGTCAAGTGTGAAAACTGCTCTAAGGTTTTGACATATTAAAGGATTTCCTAACTCAAACTGGACTCTCTCTGCGGTAGAGATTGATCGTATTAGTAGTCTGTGCTGTTTGTCATTGATTGATTGATGGTGATTGGTTCACTTCCAAATCTGCCCTCTTAGCAGAGGTGGAAGCGGAAAATACCATTCGAAAATGTGAATTCAGCTTTTTGAAAAATATTATTATTATTGTCAGTGGATCAGCTCCAGTTCACACAGCTTCAATAAATTCACTTTTTCAAAGAAGACATTTTTAAAGGTCACAGTAAGAAATGTCAAATGTTTCAGGGTCCTGCATGCTACCACACAGTCATGCTTTGGCCTACTGGGACACTTGAACAGAACTGAGCCATCGTTAATGTTATTAGTAGCACCTGTGCTTTTCCTTCCAGGACAAGTCAAAGTGTTTGCTGTGAAAAACACCAATTATATAGGTGTGATGTTTTGTAAAATAACACGCCTAGGTCAATCAAATGCTATCATACAGAAACATTTGTTTTTGTCTTACCTAAAATTACTTTGCAGGTGATTTTGCACTGTTTGTGGTTTTCTTGCTGCATGTTCTGACTGGATTAATTTAACCTGACATCACCCATGAGGCCCTTAAATCAGGCCAGATAAACACTCCCAAAATACAATGAACACATATTGCTCTATTATTTCTATTGCTCTTTAAACTACATCTGCTTCACACCTCCTATCTGGCTTCGTAGACACTTTGGGTTCAATACTTTTACATGCATTTTATTCTGGTTGCCATGTGGGGGCAGCAGTGCACTGTATCTAGATTATATTCCCATTAGTCCAATCACCTCTGGAGAAAAAAAAGACCTGCTTTCAAAAATATGGCCCAGAAAATAATATCATGCATCCTCTGACAAAAATGAAGCATTTGCACTTAAAAAAGTTGACCTGCTGGATTGATATCCACTTTGCACAGCTCATCTGTTCCATCACCAAATACATGGAATGTCAAATCCTGAGTAAATTACAAGAAGGATGATGCAGCTTTAGAGAATTAACAGATGAGTTATACTTTTTTTTTTCAAAGTTACACAGTTGCTTACAGTTGCTATAAGGTTGTTTACAATTGATATACAATTAATTTAGTTATAAAGAAATCAATCAAACATTTTGGGTTGGTCAGTCAGGCTGGCCACCAACCCAAAACACCAGTACTTGACAACCTGGTAATGAGACTCAACAATCAACTATCTTACAAATTGCACCTTTAAGAGCTCTGATAAAGCAGGAAGGAGGGAAAAAATGGAGAGGAAGTCCACTTGGTACCATGCCTAAAGGAAATCAGCCATCAAATGAGTCACTGACCATGTTCTCACAAGCAATTGTTTGGCGTGCTTTCATCTAGTTTTGCAACAACTTTGGTTCTAAGTGATTATTGGTATTGTTTACACTGCAGTTATCAGATATCACTTATTCCAAACACAATGCTGTTGGTGCTGCCAGAAAAAGGCCTGTAACATCCTGTACACCAGAGAACGTTTTCTTTTATGTGTCTAATTTCATCTTAGAAATTTCGTAAATGTTTAGAAGTATAAAACCTTTCATAAACTGAGTCACTATTTTTCATGATAACAAATATAGAGAACAGCAAAACAGAAATGTGAAAATGTTATTAAAATTAATAATTGAATTGAGAGACAACAACCTTTTCCAGACAGGTAACATCAAAGTGAGGCTCGCCTGCCTGCATTTGATATGTCAAGGAAAAACACAAGGTTAGGCCTCCTGAAAGTCACGGCTGTTGCCCGCTGTGATCTCCATTGCCGGCGGCATGCGTCACCTGTCCTGGCTGTCACTGTTAACCCTGGGATGTCGCCACGGTGACAGCCTCATTACAGTGATAACTCTGCCGGCTGAAAATATTTCCGTGATGTTATGATGTGCAGTGCTCCAGTCATGACTGCGAAATTTAACTCCTGAGCTACAGGCTGTGAGATATATTTCATCCACGTGCTACTTGCAGGCTAAAGAGGAGGCAGAGGAAACTGTTACCACAGCGACAAAGCACAGCAGCCTTCGCTCATAAGCTCCTGTGGTTTATCACTATGTGGCCGATGCTTATCTAATCCACCCAGCACCTTCAGAACAAACAGGTCATATGTCCATACAAAATTACATACATAATACAAAAAGTACTAAAACAAGGCTTAGGAACATGAACTCAAATGTGCGCTACCTAAATGTGAATCACTGAGTTTGTGTTTAATCGGGTTTTGTCCACTTATAATTGCAGATACCAACAGTATCGAGTCACGACTAGTCTTAAAGTCTCGTCACTGATTTGAAAAACTAGGCAGAATTCATTCCACTGTGTCATTTAATTAATTCCACGGGATATTTTCTAATTTCAGCTTTCTAGACTGCTCACGATACGAGCCTTCTGGATATACCATGACCTGGATGAGAATCTTCACAGGCATGTGGAGGAGGAGCTCATTTGGAGGGAAAGTGCTGAATCTTTAATTCCATTCAATTTAATATTTAGATTGTTTTGGTCAAATTTGTAAAAGCATCCACTGGTTTGGTTTTAGTTGAAAGCAAACATAGCCCAAAGAGGAGTGAATCGTATATCGCGGACTATTTTTGGACATGGAGTAATTCACATTTGGTGCTCTAGTGAGTATTTCTTGCAGCATGACTGTGTATGTGGGATTGAGTCAAAATACAGTAAACTACAGTTCTACAGTACAGTAATAAACATTGACATAAACAAAAATGGACACTGCATCTCCACTTCCTCCGATTGTACAGAAATGAAGCCAAAAATATCCCGGATACAGGCGCTGCCATCTTGCGCTGGTGTCGTCATTTGGAGCCAGAGTCTGTGCAGTAGTGAGCCGCGGTATCGAGTTGCCGCCCGGCTCAGCTGTCAATCATGATGTTGCACCCTGTTTTTATAGCATCAAATAACTAATTAAAACCAAACAGATCAGAAAAATGAACACTTGAACACACATCAGCAAGTAACTGGGGCTGCGTTGTGATGTGAACTACCTAACATGACAGAAACCATCTTTGGGAAAAATTTATTTGAGGTGCACTTTGAGGTTTTAGTTTGGCCCATGTTCCACCTGATATCATTGAGGGGGAGGAGTTAATGACCTATACTGCAGCCCACCACCAGGTGGCGATCATGATGTTTTGGCTTCACTTTTGGGAGCTCTCATGTCATCCATCTTTATATACAGTCAATGGTAATCAACATTAAAGTGTTTTCATAATTTTGGGACAACAGTGGAGCTCTGTGATATATGAAGATATAAGATATATCAGAGGTTGGGTAAACAAACAATACTTGAGGATCAATTCGGTGTTGGTTTTGATCTTTTTATGGGATTTGCTGACTATAACAAAATAGAAAGTATCACCACCTAGAATTACCTAAGAGTAAAATGCATTCATTTAGCATAATAAACCTTACGTAACACCATTTAACATCCAAAGAGCCACAAGTAGGATAAATGAACTACAGTGTCAGCATCAGCGGCCCTTGAGGGAAGAAAAGCCTGAACTCTGAGAGCTTTAGTGCAGCTCTCTACCAACTGAACTGACTAAAATAAGCTCAATAAGCCTGAGCAAAAGATAAAATCACTCTCTAAGCTGAGCTTTTTTCACTCTGCAGGGCTCCAGGAAGGTTATATTAAGAGATTGTAATCTTCCAGCTGCCACCACCTTGCACCGGTGGATCTTTCATCCAGCATCTCCAGCTCAGATACTTTCCCTCCATATGGTGCAAATTAAACGTGTTAATGTCTTTTACTGGGATGCTTTTTTGGTGACTTGGGGTGAAATGGAGCAATGTAAGTATTTATACCATCAGGCTGATATACGAGCCAATCACTGTCATGGAAGCTCTCCTTTTCACTAGTTCGCAGTCCTTGAAATTTATAGCACCTCTCAAATGTGTCCGCACACGAGTGCTCACGGCCGGACGGTCAGACACACTCACCGTGTGTTTATAGCTCGGTGTTATTCACCAGGGTCAAAGTGTCCGTCTCACTTGACTGACATCTGTTTGAGCCAATAATTAATGACTCAATAATTGATGTGCCCTTTACATGGACAAGGAGATTACGGACAGGTTAAGTCAGTCTGTAGCGCATACTAATCAGAGGTCACCCAACGACCTCTGCAGCCCTGGATACCATACATTGGCTGAGGTGTCCATGAAGTGATGAATACTTCATTATCAATTATCAGTATTTCTGTTACCTTGAAGTCTTTTTAGTTGTTTTCTTGGCAACACTGGCTGAAAGTTTTCATGGACTAAAAGCTGTGGAAAGTTCAAACTTTCATTCATTCGCTTTTAGCATTCACATAGCTATACAATAGCCACAGTGTGGGTATGTTTGTATGGTGTGTGGGGGGAAAATTTAAATAATCATCATTTTAAATCAATAATTTGCTGCTCAGAAGTTACAAATCATTCCCTAAATTTGCTACAGTATGTCTTTCCAATACTCAATTTGTGTCATTCCTAGTTTCTGACCGACGCAGTTGTCATTTTCACGCCCAGCGCCCACGTTGTGTAAATAGCAAATATAGTTGTGGCCATCTGTACGCCCATGGGCGTGGTCAGGCGCATTGTTTGCACCCCCTGGTGGTGGGCTGCAGTATAGGTCATAAACCCCTCCCCCTCAATGATTTCAGGTAGGACATGGGCCAAACTAAAAACCCAAAGTACACCTCAAATAAATTTTTCCCAAAGCTGGTTTCTGTCATTTTAGATAGTCCTTATCACGCTGATGTTTATTCAAGTGCTCAATTTTCAGATAAGTTTGGTTTTGATTCGTTTTTCGATGCTATGAAAAGGGGGTGAAACGACATTATTGACCCTTAGTTTTTGTACAGATTAAACAAAGAAGATACCATGTTAGGACAGTGCCAAGCTAGCTGTTTCTCCCTGTTTCCTGTCTTTGTGCTAAGCTGAGCTAACCAGGTGGCTGTTGGTGTCTCATATTTAATTAAAGGCCTGAGCGTGGTAGCGGTTTTCTCATGTAACTCTCTGGCCATGAAAGCAAATAAGTGTATTACCTAAAATGCCAAACTACCCCTGTAATTGTCTTGTTTTGGGACTTCACCCTGGACAACATTACCAAGACTTGAGTATAAATTGGAATTTGTAAAACAATGTCTTGTCCCAACTCTGGTCCATGTCCACTGTGGTATAGTTAGTGGACTGCAAAGAACATTAGAATCTAAGGGAGATGAACAGTAAAATTGTGAGATGCTTTTCTGTGTCAGCTGCTTAGTGTGAGTCACAATAACAGTAGAAGGCTGTCTATATTCATGAGCACTGCGATAACATAGCTGTCAGACAAGTCCTCGAAATCTTTTGGATTGCACTCGTACTGTTCATGTACCTGTGTTGTGCGAGTTTTCAAGGGCTAAATGCAAGCCAGTGTCTCAGAGTAAGACACTTCACTTGCTGTGTGTTATTAAACTCCATCATACTGAGGTAGAAAGCAGTATGTTTTTGTTTCTTTTCAAATGAAAAAGAAAAGTTTGGATACAGGGAGCAATCAATTTAGTTCGGATTAAAGTCCACAAGCATCCCTGACTGGCAATCATAATATTTGATTTACTCTTAATAGCATCTTAAACACCTAGAAGGAACCCTAATTTTAAATGTTTTCCCCATATTTCTATCATTTAAAAAACAAAAACAAACCGTATTCAGTTAAAAACGACATGAAGTTGAACTCAGTAGGCGATTATGTTGATGGGAGCGCTGTGGGACTGGTTGTTCTCGGAGATAATTTATTTGTTGTCATAGTCTCAGATGTTGTCATTTCATCAATGATCTTGTGGATGTCGTGGAGTTTTACAGATTTCTTGTCTGCACTCATGAACTCAGAGCCCCCGCAACATTTCCTCTAGAGAAAACCCTGTTCTTTCTTTCATCCAAATGGACAATTCTTTTAAACTTGGTCAACGCAACCCCAAGTTGAAGGTGCTACTCGCCTGGTATATTCTTTACTGTATATCATAGAGAGGTTTCATTCGTCTACAAATTTCAATCCTAGAAACAAGCGATAACTGTTTTGTTTTTAGGACTTAGAGCCTTGATCAGTGATGAAAATATCTATATATGATACGTGGTCCCTGCCAAACCAGCTGTGAATGGTGAGTAAGTTTAAATTCACCCAAAAATTTTAAATTCTGTCATTATATTCTCACCCCCACCCTGCCAGTGGAAAGTTGGCTGTATGTCCTCCAAGTAAATCTTCAACCTGTGGCTCTAAAACTATTTTGGGCTTCAGTGAATCACTTGAAAAAACAAACTGGCAAGTTGTTCTGAGAGCAACCGATGAGCAAACCTTTCAGTGACTCAAATCTTCATCTTTCATTACGGGAGCCTAAAAGCACTCTGTAAAAACAGAACAGGACACTAAAACCGGGATGCTTTTAATGCAGGTGTGCTGTCAGCTTCACAAGCGAGACAGTGTTCCAAAAAGTACCGCTGCCCGCGAGCAAGGCTTTTTCTAAACGTCCGGCTCGGGTAAAAATGTCAAAGCCTTAATGGACTGGAATGTTAATTGAAACATTTATCACGATGTTGAATCAAAGCTTTTACACAAACACTGAAACTGGCTGCCTGTACCTGTCCGGCCCTGCCAGGAGTCCCGGGGGCATTGTCAGTGCAGTTCATGTTGAGTATCTGTTACAACATCCTGGCTGAGTGCTGTGGCCCTCGGGGCTTTCTCCTCTCGACCGGCTGTAAATGAAAAGTGAAAAACAAGTCGATGTAACTAATGAAAGGCAATGAACTTCTTTCTTGTTACAGTGACAGAGAAGCACGAAATGATGAATCTGACAGAGGAATTTGGCCAACACACATAGTCCAACTGTGCCAAGCAGGCAGCCTACATATAAATCACCTCCCTGTACAGTGATTGATCAATAGGGCTTACAGAAATGAAGACCACATGGAGATGAATCTATAGCAACTGGAGTGTTTTATGTCAAAGTTCACTGCTTTTGACACCATTGCCGTAATTCTGTTTAACTATTCACTCACTACAAAGTTTTATGTGTAAGTGTTGTGTGTCCCATAGGAAATTTAAAGAGTTATGTGTTGCCCAGTATTTCAAAAACAGATGTCAACATGTTCTTTGATGTTACTGTGAGCATGTGAGTTCAGTTCTGGGCTTGTAACTCCACAAATGGTCATGGGTAACTTTGTCAGATTGTTATGTTGTTAGTTTTTGTAGGTTGAACAGTGCCCGTTGAAATGCAGTCATAATAATGTGATGCTTTCATTCCAATGTTCTATTATTCTCTTGATGTCACTGTGCAGAAGGACGTCTTTTTGATCACAGGAGCCGAAAATGCCACATAATTAAGACTCAAAATCCATGAGGACAGACTTGATGGAAAAGAATCCCTTTTTTATATTTTAGGCTCATAATGAGCTGTGTGTTTTACTTACAGCTTCATCAGGCCTGAGGATAATGACAGACCGGTGTTACCCATTAAAAACTAATGAAATGAAAAAGATTCTTTTGCACGAGTTTAATTTTCCCAGGTTCTTACACTGCAATAATGTTATAATAATGAGGTTTTCTCCTTCTCCTTTCACAGTTTTCCTGCTGTTACCAGCACTTTCTGACTGGCACACACATAATGTTAATAGCTGCATCACAGCTGCCATTTAAAAGGTGCTAACTGACATAACACAATTATCACTTTTCTGATAAGCAGACTGAATTAGCATCCAGACTGACAACGTCGTGTTAGCAATGTTCTGTTTGGGGGGAGGGGGGGGGGGGTTAATTGACGAAAAATGACTTACTTACTAAAAAGTTGACTTACTGCAGCCTACACATCCTTTTACCCCTGGGATAAATGTTTGTGGCAATTTGCAAATCTGGGAATGGGAAAACAGGCATCAATGAGCACAACAAAGGACTTATTTGAATCCTTGCAGTTACTGGAGATGTGGGCTGCAATCATGTAGCTACAAATGAGGACACTGAGGTAATTTATTTATTTATTATATATTTGTGGGATGTAGAAATATGAGGGGGGGGGGGGGGGCATTCTTGCATATGCTTATTATTTCATTAACTGATTTTATTAACATGACATGAGCCTCAGTTTTTGTTTAAATTTGGCAAAACTTGGGGCCAACAAAATAATTCAGAATTTATCTCGAATTTTATTCCAGGTATTCCTTCATCTTATGAAATGTTGTTTTAGTAACAGAGTAACAGTGATTTACTGTTTAGTAACAGTAAATTCACTCTGCAAAAAACAATAATAAATAAAAACAACACACAGGTGAACTGAAAAAAACAACAACTTGCAGCTGTGCTTTTTATATCAGATTCCAATTTCTAACAACAAAGCTAAAAAGGTTTATTTTTCTCTGTAAAAATGTTTAAATCAAATATTAAGTCCTTCATTCTTCTAATAAAACCTCGCTAAGGACTAAGGAAAGTATTGGTTTTCCCCAATAAATTTACAAACTTGTTTTCTTTATTATTTTATCTTTTTGTTTTTAGTTTTGTGTTATTCATAATGGTGGTCTCCACAGCCTCATGATCATTATTATGAATAAATAAGAATAAATGTTTTTTTTAAAGTACATATTCTATTTAGTGACTACTGGTAACTGAATTTGTAAAACGACTGGATGTCAAACACATCATGTCAGTTTTGAAACATTCTTCAGTTGAGGTTCACTTGATTTCAGTATCAGTCTGGTCGTCAGCTGGAGCCAAAAAATAAGATTCTCCTCTCTGAGTCACGGAGTAATCTACATTCCAGCGCTCGCTCGGTTGGACATCCAGCTGTTCACAATGTTTTCCCCTCTGACGGAGGCAGTGTTTTTCTGCTGATAGCTCTCCTGAACAGCAGATAGAGAGGCTCCACATCCCACTTACAGATGTTTTTGATCATTGCTCCAGTGAGATTAAAGAAGCAAAATGGCGGCCAGAGATTCAACTCACAGAACAGCGACCTGGACCTCAGGCGGCCTGCTGTATTGACTTTGGACAGCGAGCTGGGGCTCCGGTGGAAAGAAGCTCCCTCATCTGGCTGGACGTCCAGCTTTCAAGCGCCAGGGAGTTAGACATGCTACAAACGAGAGTTGGATGAATAAGCTTTAGGGTTCATGGAAAAGTTCACAGGCATGTACTGTATGAGTTATGATGTTGTGATGAACTGGGGTCTCTCCAAAATGTCAGAGTTAAGGCACTTAGACCTGCTTTTATCAGTGATGTTATTTCCTGGATGGAAGAAAGCAATCCAGGCTTTAAGATGTCAGACATCATGGATGTATTTATGATGTGTATGTGTGTGTGCATGCGTGCATCAGTGTTTCCGTTTGTGCCTAAAGTCCATGTGTTGGCTGACGTTTGTCTGCCACGTGTGCGTCTTTTATTAAAACCTCTGCATATACCTATCTACCACAATACACTTTGCCAACTTTATTTTAACAGAAACAGATTCTTGGCCGCAATAAAATGTATGGAATGTGGATATGTCTATCAGTTGTGTTTCTTTTGTTTTGTTCGGGTGTATCAATGTGGTGCACAATGTTTAAGACCGACTTACAAAAACCATAGAGAAGTCTTGTCCAGAATGACCTTTGTTCGACAGAACCAAACACACAAACACGCTTTAGTGACGTCTGCCTATGTGTGATATTGTTGACACTGGGAATGTCAGCTTGTCACCATGTAGTGGTGTCGAGAACAAAATCCACAGACCATCATCGAAGGATAAAGGCTAATGATATAATTTTCTTATTGTCGACAATGAAAAGGCCAAACCCAACGAGTATTGTCTGTGTAGCCAAAGTCGAATATATCTTATTCCTCTGTGCCACAGAGCTCCACCGTGGTCCAAACATTATTAAAAACACAAATGAGTCACACTGTTGCACTGGGCAACATGTTCCTTTGTCACCATGGACACACACAGTGCACTACTCTGCTGCGGTAATTACTCAATATAGCACCAAATGTGTATTTATCCATCCATTACTCAAAACTGACCTTTTTACAACTGCTCACTTTTTTTTCCCTAAGTAGTCATGGCAAGCATCTCTACATACATACATAAAATGTATTATCATAGATCAGTAATGTTGAGAGACCATTGATGTTTTTTGTTTTCATGGGATTTGTTGACAATAACATCCTTCAGAAACATAATATGTTAGTAGTGGAAATAGAGTGATGCTAGGGATCTGAATTCCGACTGTGCATTTTGTATTATGAAAATGTGTGCATTAGTGTAATATAATGATGTGATCAGTGGTATGGCTATAAATCTTGATACAAACACTAGGAGAGTGAACATCCTTTGGTTTAGAGCAAAAGATACATATTTTATGTACTGCATTTTTTCCACCCCATTTAAAAGTCTGTATGTATTTTAAATTTGGATTGTGTGTTCTGAACTTGAGTTCTCTGTAAAAAATAAATAAATATATAAATAAGTAAACAGAGAGGGTGAATTTCTATAAACTCATCTTGTGACACACAAATGTCACTGGCTTTCATATCCTGCTGATTCAGTTAACATAATGCACTTATTGTAACTGATGCTTTAAGCACAAGACGGCTCCACATGTGATGTCACTGGACCACACAGGATCACCAGCATTAACAAATTAGGACTCTTTTTATTTGAAATTGTTCAACTTTTACACACTGACAGTTAATATACACAACTCTTCGTGGTCCCTCTGGCCCATGACATGGTCAGTGACACTGTGTGCTGGATACTGACGAGGATGGCTTATGGTGGATGGGAAACTCTCTCTCTCACACACACACACACACACACACACACACACACACACACACACACACACACACACACACACACACA
>JBBPCS010004530.1:0-11243 GCA_037974645.1 Hollardia meadi | reverse complement strand
ATGTTACTACTAGTTAAGCAGGCTGCTATAAAGGTTTGTTGTGAGGTCCGGAATCGGACCCGGTACCGGGGGCGCTCTGGTTTAAGAGGTTAAAGTGTTCGTTGCCTCAGTGGCTTAAAGACCAGCTAGCCTCCAGTATGCTGGCAACCAGCCCACTAGTTTCCAGTCTGCATCTTAGCCTGATATCTACCATCCCAATGCTTCCCAGTAAACCAGCTCAAATAGACTTAGTTTTGTGAGCCTGCATCCTACTCAGCTAGCCAACAGCCTGCTAGTCTCCAGTCAGTTGTCCAGTCAGCTGGCACATATCAGTCAGTTCACTGCCTGATCCTTCTCTGGAGCCTCCTTTGGGGAAGCCCTCCAGGAGGAAGTGTGGCTTGCACTTACATCATGCCTCTCAGTTACCCAGCTCTTTGTTCTCACTGTTGCACAGCTCCTCGTCCCCGGAGAATCTGTTGCCCGGCGCCCCGGCCAACATCTCTCAATTCCATGATTCCAGTCCTGAGTCAGCTGAAATCCCTCCTGTTCTTGGGTTGATCAACCCAGGAACAGGGGAGGCCCTGTTGCTGGGTTGATCAATGCCTTGTCTGCTCCTGAGTTTGAATCTGACATCTCTCCTGTTACTGAGTCTAATGTTCCCTCTGTTCCTCAGTTTGAACTGAGTGATACAAAGACTGCTTCTGTGTCAACTGATGTCTCTTCAGCTCCTGCGTCAGCCGAGACCACATCTGTTCGTGGTTATCAGCTGACACCAGTTCCTGGTCCCCAATTGGCGGCCGGGCCAACACCCTGTCCTGGTTCTATATAAGTAATGCCCAATCAAAAGTCCCTGAACCCCCGTTGGCCATCCCAGGTGATGCCCAGTCAGAACTCAGTCTCACAACCAGACCTTTTAGATTATCTGTTCGCCATCTTTGCTGTCACCCTATCTGACCTTAATCCCCCTCCTGCCCTGCAGTTGAGGAATCCCCTCTTCCTGTGATGCAGCGACCCACTGAGCATTAGCGGTAGCTGTCTTACTCCAGTTCCTGATGAGTTGCAGAAATGTTCTCTTCCTGCTCAGCTCCAGTGGTCCCCTGTTCCTGAGCTGCAGCAGTCTCCAGTGATCCACTGAGCTTCAGCTGCAACAGTCTTCAGTGCCTGTGCTGCAGCCATCTCCTGTTCCTGCTAAGTGGCCACAGTCTCCTGCACTTGCTGAGCTACTATGATCACCAGTCACCAGTTCCTGTGCTGCAGTGGTCTCCTGTGACATCCTGCTGTCCTCTCACCACTCAGCAGCTCAGATATCCAGTCTGTGCTGTCTGATACTGCATTCCAGCCACCAGTCTCTATAGTTCAGGCTCTGTTTTAGACCTCTAGCATTGTCTTTGGTCACTTGGGCAATCCCACCTACATCGCTAAACCTCGGGTTCCATCTCTGCTGCCGGCCTTCTTCCCAAACTCCAGAGGCAATCCATCTTTGCTGCCAGCCTCCTTCCCCTGATCTCGTCTGTTTGCTTAGCTTTCAGGTCAACCTTTAGAAGGGACCACAACATCTGCTTGTCTTCCTATCCAACCTCCTGAGAAGTTCTGCCCATCTATGCTGGCATCTGGTCAACCTCTTGAGCAGCTAAGCCCATCTGTCCTGCCTCTTGGTCACCCTACTGAGTGGCTTCACACCTCTGGTCCTGCTCCTGTCATGCCTCTAGAATGGCTCTTTCTGCTAGTTACCTTCCAGACTTGCTCCACCCTTTGGTCCTGCCTCCTGGTCACCCTCAAGATCTACTCTGTTCATCAATCTTGCCCCCAGGCCTCCCACCTGAGGTCTCCAGCTCTGCTTGGATGTCCTGCTACTATTGGTTGAAATTGATTGGTTCAAGCCTAAATGAGCATTTGTCATATTTTGTTTAACAGGAAGAAAATATGATTGGATTTTGATAAAAAGGAAGCTTTCAAAACTATTTCAGATATTTTACATGAATTAAAGGACTGAATTCAACTTAATGGGTTATTTAAATTGGGACTGTCTTACAGGAATGCCAGATTGTTTTGAAGAACTGTATGAGACCTTAAACCTTGTGCAACTCATTAATGGATCAACAAGGCCAAATCCTAAAGCACAAAATAAATTTACCTTGCTTTATTTAATTTTAACGAATACATCACATACACAAGTACACCTCAATTGGCATATTTGTCAATGATGTCAGTGATCATTGTCCAGTTGCTTGCACGATGCAATATTTTTCATGTCAGCACCACAGGAAGAAGTCAACAGTGTTTGTATTTATGGATTAATTGATTTTATTTCCCAGCCCACCGTAGCGAGAGAGGGTAATCTGCTGCTGACAGAAAGACATGGAGCTAATCAATGAATAAAGATATGGTTAAAGTTAAGTTAAAAACATATACTGTATACAGCAGGACAATTGTGTGATTTAAACAGCTGTCTGTGCAGTTTACACTTCACTTATGGTGACAGAAATACACTCAGAGCATAAAAAACACAGGGTCCTTTTAGCATAAATTGAAAACAACATGCAACTTTTTAATTTCTGTTGATCATATACAGCATCAACCTTTACTATGACTCTAGATGTTGAACTGGAATGGGAATATTTTTACACCATTTTTCTGTCTATCTCTAGTAAACATGTTCCCATTAAGAAGTTTAGGATCAGCAGTGGGGATAATCACTGGTTCTCAGAGAGTCTTTCAGAGCTAATTTGTTTAAGAAATAAATCCATGGGGCACCCCTGTAGTTCAGTTGAGCAGGCGCCCCATGTGCTGAGGCTATCAGTCCTCTGCAGCGGCCACCGGTTCGACTCCCGCCTTTGGCCCTTTGCTGCGTGTCATCCCCTCTCTCTCTCTACCCCCTTTCCTGTCTGATCTTCACCTGTCTCTATCAAATAAAGGCAAAAAGGCCCCAAAAAAAAATCTTTAAAGAAAGAAAGAAATCCAGGGCCCAAGTTAAATTTTCAAACACTGATGGTTGGACTTCTTTTAGAACTCTAATAGAACCAACATTACCCTTAAAATTCTGGAAATTAATTAAATCCTTGTCAAATACACGTTGCTTCAAGCCTTCCTGAACCTGACCTGCTACCATGGTCAGTCAGTTTAATAAACATTTTATTAATACTGGGTCCATATTTAATAGCTCTAATGCAATCTGTCCGGTGTTCTGCCACTACTACAACTGATGGACATCTGGATTTGTTTGCTTTTAAGCCCATTTCAAGTCTGAAAGAACAGTACCAGACAGTCTGGATCCTTGTCTCTTAGGATCTCTTGTCTCAGTCCTGGCAAAGATCCTTATCCTAGGTACATTTTCAGTAAAAGCAGTTTTTACTTGATAGTTACATTTTCATGATTTTCAGTCAGGTTTTATAACTGGACACTCCCATTACAGCTGCTTTAGTTGTGACTCATCTCATTGGTGCCTTAAACAGAAATCAACATTGCATTGTAGAACTATCAAAGGCATTTGATTCAGTGTACTAGAAACTGCATCTCAACAAATTTGGTTTTAGCTTGTTTCGATCCTAAAGCTGTTAAAATTGTTAAAGAATTGTTTTGTAGACCTAGCTTACTGTGACTATGCACAGGGTCACAAATTAGATTTTTTTTTTTTTGAGATAACAAAAACGTGTCCCCCAGGGTTCCATTGTGGAACCTTTAATGCTCCAAAATTATGGCCATATCTTACAAATTGCATCTTTAAATTCAATAATTCGAGTTGAATAATTCAAATTCAAATGATTCAAATTCAGTTTCTAGTGACACATACTGTATTTCTGCCCATACATGTGGTTTCTTTTCTTATGTCGGACTTTCTGGTAAATAATAACAAAATAATAAAATAAAATAAAAAAATTGTTTCCCCGTATATGTAAGGTTTGAAATGAAAGCCACTATCACACTGTTTTGACACATGGGTATCCTGTGTGCCTCTCCTCAGAGTTTGAAATATGTAGTGGCCTGTTAGTGCATGAGAACATTAGTATTAACAGTAACATCAATCTGACCTCCCCAGCATATGAAACACTGAGGGAGACAGGAAGTATATGAAGGATATGATTGTTAGGAGAGGATGGATTTTAGAGGGGAAAGTCAATTACGGTTCACAAAGCACTTGGTTAAAATATCAAGGTTGGCCTACAGTGATAGGCCCTGTATCCATGCTGTGTCAAAGTTCCATTTTTCAACGCTTTGTGTCTCTTCTGGAGGTCAAACCCATTTAGACTTCATTTATTAACCCTAAAGTGCTGCTGCTGGCAGGAGCTGGGCTCTCAGCGCTGAAGGGCTAGGGAGCAAAGCAGAGGTCGGCTCCAGGGAGAGAGTGAAGTGTAGCCTACCAATGCATGTGTGTGAGTATGTGTGGAGCAGTGGATGTATGCACGTGCACATATAAGAGATACTCTATCCATCCATCCATCCATCCATCCATCCATCCAACAAACAGAGTTACACTAACAGACATGGTGTGATGGACTGAGGGGACAGTGAAATCCACACAAATTCAATCCGTTTTAATTGTCAATAAACACTGGAGCGATCATCAAAGAAAAGCAGGGAACGGTTGTTTTTATTGCAATAGAGCTTTTTCACGGCAGCCATATTGACATGAAATCGCAGGTAAACACAGGTATAATTAATAAAATCTATTAGAGTTCTGTTCCATTTAGAGTGGCAGAGCCTATCCAGTGAGTCAACATGCACAAGAGAAGCTTCTTGGCTCTATTTGACCTGAATGGAACAGAACCTTAATTAGTATCATTGGGAACACCTGTGTTTACCCTACTATGTCTTGCCAAAATGGCTGCTGTGAAAAATGTCTATAATGACACAATGCTGAAGGAGATTAAAAATCAATGGAGCCCAGCAGCTCACTGAGACTCTGTCTTCAGACAGTAATGTGTTTAAACTTTTTTTTTTCTATTCCCACCACAGAGGTCAGAGGTGAAGGTAACACCATTGCTGTTAATAAGGAGCAATGGTTCTTCATTGGATGACTGAATAGGTGTGAGAAGAGTCATTTTTAAAACTGTATACTGTATATCCACTTTGAAGAAGTGCTTTACATGTCCCATCTTTGTTCTTTTCCCACCAGTTTTGATTGTCTGCCGCGCCCAGATTAGTTTCAACTGTCTTGTTAACCTGCCCTTCCCTGTGTATTTTAGTTTTTGGGCTCCCCTCTGTCTTTGCCAGTTGGTTGTTGTAGCTTGTGTGCCTTTATTTGTGCCTGCTTTCCCACTGTTGTGAATTTTTTTTAATCTTGATTTCATTGACCTTACCTATTGTTTTTTTGGGGTGGGGCTGATTTTGGATCATCTGCCTCTGCCACCCCTTAAGTCTTGAGATACCTTTTCTTTTTAATAAATATTACTGACTCTATCAGCTCTGCCTAATCTGTCTGCATCTGGGTCGTCATTCATCACAGTCTGGTTGCACAAGTGTAACAGTACGAATATACCAAGCATGGACCCAGCAGATGGACTTTTTTAAGGAAAAACTTTACTACTTATCATATACACTTCTCTGCATTTAAGGAGAATGGAAGAGAGCTCTAAATATAGAGTACCAAGAAGTTGCTCTGAGGTTGGCATGCAGGGAAGTGGCTGCTAAAACATGGTTAAGGAGTTTATTGTCTGAATGGCTTAAGGACTTTGTTGAAACCCCTGCTTCCAAACCTGTCTCTAAGCATGCTACCCTCCAGCCTGCCTCCCAGTCGGGTGGCCTCCTGCCAGCTCCAGTTCTTGTGTCAGTTACCCATCAGCCTGCTGGCCTCCTTCCAGCTACCGTCCCTGAGTCAGGTAGTTACCGGCCTGCAAGCTTTCTGCCAGTTCCAGTCCATGAGTCAGTTAGCCACTGGCCTGCTAGCTTCCTGCCAGCTCCAGTCCCTGAGTTGGCTTGCCACTGGCTAGCCTTTGCTAGTTTCAGCTCCTGGGCTGGTTAGTTCTCTGTCATATTCTTCCCCGTAGCCACCTTGCAGGAAGCCCTCCAGAAGGAAGCGTGGCCAGAGCTTCTGCTGCCCAGCGCCACCGCTGCCCAGCGCCACAGACTTTGCTGTCCAGCACCAAAGAGTTGTCCTAAGCCCAGTCTGGTCCCCAGTCGGCAGCCCAGCCGACTTTAGCTCCTGGTTCCCAGTTGGCAGCCCGAATTCTAATAATATAATATAAAATACCATTCCAGCTCAGGAGGCAGTGGTTCAATCCCTAGATGTTCAGTGGTTCCAGCCCCTGCAGTCTACATGTTGAAGATCTGTAGGATTGAAGGTCTGTAATAGACAAGGACATTCAGCAGGACGAAGCCAAAAGCCTCCACGGTGGAGCACGGGTAAGCTGAAGGTGAGTCAAAGATAACAAGGGAGGTCAATAAACTTTTTCTTTCTCTGAGTTGATTGTGCTTTCAGGACAGAGCTGTCCCGGATGCCAACATGTCCCTGGAGGAAATCACTGCTGCTGTGTGTCAGATGGCTCCTGGTAGAACTCATGGACAGGATGGACTGCCTGCAGACTTTGATAAGCACTTCCAGAAATGTTTCAAAGCTGACATGTGGGAGGTGCTGCAGTAGTGTTCGCAGACACGCCTGTTACCGGTATCCTGACGGCATGCAGTACTTTCACTTTTATCCAAAGAAGAAGGTTTTCTTAAGAACTGGACACCAGTGCCATGTTTGTGCACAAACTATAAAATTCTTCCAGAAGTGCTTAAAAACTTTTCAGTCATACTGTGTACTGGACAGATCCATCATGGACATCTTTTTTTGTCATGAGAGACTTGTTTGATATTTGTAAGCTGTGCAACACCAATGTTGGAATTATATCATTAAATGTGGAGAAAGAATTGATAGGGTTGACCATGTTTTTTCTCCTCCATTTTAAGAGCTTTTGGTTTTGAATATTGTTTGTGTCACTGCTGGGTTTATTAAATAAGAAAGTTTTTTGTTTGGTGAAAGTGAGTGGTGGGCTTAGCTGCCCAGTACAGGTTCAGAGGAGCATTAGACAGGGGTGTCTTATCTCTGGTCAGCTGTACTTTTAAGCTGTTTAGACTTTCCTGAATAGATTAAGGTCCAGGCTATCAGGAGTAATGCTACAAGGGTTGCCTCAGCCCCCCTTACTGCTGGGGTCAGCTTATGCAGATGACACTAATGTGTCTGTCAGAGACCAGATAGATGTGGAGCTCCTGAATAGTAGTTTAGGTATGTACGAAAGGGCAGCTGCTGCTTCAGCAACAGTTAACTGGGGAAATAGTGAGGCATTTTTCTGGGAACAGAAGAGTTTCAGAGGAAGACGTGGGAGGGTGTTATGGAGAGATTGTGTGCCAGACTGTCTAAATGAAAATTACTGCTACCTCAGGTTTGACCTGGGAGGCACGGTGGCACTGTCGCCTCACACCAAGAAGGTTCTGGGTTTGATTCCTGGCTGGGTCAGGGCCTTTCTGTGTGGAGTTTGCATGTTCTCCCTGTGTCTGCGTGGGTTCTTTCCGGGGGCTCTGGCTTCCTCCCAAGGTCAGAAGACATGCAAGTTAGGTTAATTGGTGACTCTAAATTGCCCATAGGTGTGAATGTGAGTGAATTGAGTTGAATTGAATTGAATTGAAACAAGTACGTATTCACATACAAGGAATTTGCTGTGGTGTTTTGGTGCATATAAGGATTAAACAACATAAATACAAAATAATAGAAATAGAAATTATCAACATAAAATAAGTAAATGTGTAAAATTATAAACAGTAGAAACACTATGTACAATATCTTATTTACATATATGTGCAAAATATAGACAAGTGTGCAAGATAAAGTCCGGAGGATGGGGGGATGATAGTTCAGTGTCAGTGGGGGTCTCTGGCCTTGTTGACGAGGCCAGCTTCAGAGGGGAAGAAACTGCTCTTATGGTGTGAGGTTTGGATGCCTATAAATGGTCAGTGAAACACTCCTAATTAATATTCATTCATAGTGACTGCATGAAGATGATCATGGCAAACACTGAGAGAGAGCTAAAAAAATAAATTTCAGTTTCAGTGAATCAGTCAATTTTTTTTTCTGTTTTTGTGTGTTTGCAGTCCACGGAAGATTAATCAAACATGTTTGGTTGTTCTGCTAAGATATATAGTTTCTGTTATTTTACTGTGCAAAATCGTGTATTTTTTGCTGTGCTCATGAGGAAATATCAAACAGGTTTGTTTATTCATGGCTCTTATCTGTTTTTGCAACAGTTTGACATGTTTCTGCCATCAGAGTCGAAGTTTCTCCTTTCTCCAGTTTATGTGCGTAAACATGAGTCAAAATTTCCATGGAGGACCAAACGTTCTCCCATCAAGTTTTTTACAACGAAAGTGGCGTACACCTTCTTTTGTGCGTACACAATGCTAATAAATGAGGCCCCAGTTCTCGATGGTTGTGTTGTGTTGCTCAGGTCTGTTTGACAGTATCTAAAAGTTGCTTTCTGAATCCATATGTTTACAATCTATCTATACTGTAATTTTATCATCATGATTGTGCATACTGTATTTTCAGTTCAATGGTGTATAAGGAACCTTTTAACTAAACCTACCTAACATGTTTGCGTTGTGTTTTTGAACGAACCTGCTTTTATGAACATTTACAACTAAAGTGATTAAGATAATGGTGACTGGTTTAGAATCATCTGCCAGGGGAAAGCATGGCCAAATCAGCTAAATGTCCTTGGATGTACCAAATCAGGGAATTAGCTTTTTGATCATTAATTCAGTGGTAATGGTCTGGCTTGTATCAGTCCTTTGTGTCCATTGTGAGTGTTGGCATGTTTGATTCATCTCCTGCTGGTCCTTGTCCTGTGGAAAAGTGTAAGTGAGCTCATTGTGAAGGGCTGTGATTGATCAGTCCATGTACTGTACCTTGTGCTTTAGTGGAATGATGCCTAGTTTGTGTGTACGTTTGTGTATGTCTTTATGTGTCACCCTGCACTGTACAATTCTAGCTTGTTGGCATGAAGTGGTCTGAAATGAACCAAGTCCATTAACACCTTTCTCTCTAAAGGGGATCTGGTGCTGACTCAGGTTCTGAGAGGGAGGAACTGATTCTTGAAGGACAGTCCAGCGATGATGAAGTCCCTGTTTGCAACCCCCAACCCCTGGAGTGAGGGATTGTGAGATTGGCACTTCAACCCCACCCCTGCCCCTCACAAAAGGAAACCGAACAACGCAGGGGAATATAATGCTGATCTAAGACATAAGGAGGAAAGCACTTGGGGGTCAAGGAGGAAGGAAACACTAATAGAGAGGTGTAATGATTTAACTCAACAAAAGCACTTTTTAACGAGAGAAAACGAGGCCAAAGGGAGGAAAAAATAAGGTGGAGAGTAGGGAAAAATTAGTAGTAGGGAGCAAAAAGACGACAAAAATAGCAGAAGATAGATTTGTGTGCAAATCTAGACAATATATCACATACAGTAGAAGAGAAAGAGTGATGTGTTTGAGCAAGAAATACTCTGATATTCCCACACTCTCTTTATGACAGTTTTGCAGTGATAAGAGGTGATAGCCAGGGTGTTAAGGGTGTTGGCTTGAAAAGAGATAGAGAATGAAAGTGGAAAAGAGATAGAGACGTAGAAAGATTAAATGAAGAGAGGATGGTGACATCACTTAGGAGATGAAACCAGCCAAAGAAAAGTATGCCTTTCAGGCTAGGGAACATATTGTGCCGTGCGCGCGCACACACACACACACACACACACACGTTTCCATTACTATAGAGGACATTACATTGACTTACATTTATTTCCTGGAGACTTATCAAACCATAAACACAACACGACTTTACCCTAACTACCCTTACACTGGGGCTCTAACCCGTGTCTGTGTGGGTTTCCCATGCCTTTGGAAGGTGTAGGTTAGGTTAACTGGCTAATAATCTAAATATCCTGTAGGTGTGAATGTGAACATGAATGGTCATTTGTCTCTGTGTCAGCCCTGTGATGAACTGGTGACCTGTCCAGGGTGTACCCTGCCTCTCACCCAGTGTCAGCTGGTATTGGTTCCAGACCCCCCAAAGGATAAACAGTTACTTTATGGCCACCTAAAAAAAGGCCCACCTATAAAAAAGGAATATCAGTTTAAGTGTATGCTATATTTAGAATATTTTCAATATGTTACCCTGCCATCAGAAAGTCCGTCCCGATGGGAAACTTAAGCCATTTTATCTGTCTATGCTTTCTCCAAAACTGCAAAACTCCTTTGACAAAAACCTCAGTCATTTTACCTCGCAGAACATGGGTGTTGCTTCTCTTCCATCGCCTCAATCAGTTAGTTTGTTTGTGTTAGTGTGTGATTTTGGTGTTTTAAAGGGTTTGTTAACATTCACCAAACTAACCAACTGAGGCAGAGGTAGACCAGCAACTCAAATGAAGGACTTCAAAATACTTCAGTAAGAATCTTAACTATCAGTGGCTGTGGGTTTTGGCTTCAACAATGTAAATATCTAAAAAGACTAAATACATCAGGGCTAAGGAAATATACTTGCAGTCTAATGGGAATTTGGTACAAATACAAATAAGGCAATGCAATCTGGAATCTGGAGGGGATTTCTGTGGCCTTCAGTTGTCTGGCTCACAGTGCTATTGGTTTCCAGTCAGAGTAAGCTATGTGAGGAAGTAGCACCCATTAAGTAGAAACATGGTGACTCTCTCTGAGCTTTGCCTCACTGAATGACTTCAGCACCATTGGCTTTCATCAATCACTCTATTTCATCATTGATGAATAAACTACTGTATCTAGATTCACAGCAGCTGCAATAACAACTGACTTGCATTCAATGAAAAGTGCACACAGGCTGTGACTATATCATATCTAATGTAAATTACAAAAAGTTCAAAAGGAAGATCTTTTCTCAGATTTTACTTTCCGTATTCACAGATTTTTGCCAATGAGCTCTTGAGATTCTTGAGATGAGATTCAAAATAACCACCAAAAATGGACATACTCCATTTTTATAGATATGCTCCAGTGTTTAGAATATACTCAACACTGAGTATGTTCTAAACACTGATACAGGCATGAAAGGATGAGTGTTGATTGAAGAATTGAGTTTACAGTTATAGTTTGGATTTCTTCAGACAAGTGTTGGGACACAAGGTGACAACTAATAGATTAAAATTGGCTATCAGAAATAATTAATAATTATCAAAAATAATTATTAATTATATGAATTAATAGGATCTAATTTACATTAGATCACCTCGGGGCACCACCCTTAATGAAGGGAAAAGATAGCCGATTCAATT
>JBBPCS010004529.1:0-11244 GCA_037974645.1 Hollardia meadi | reverse complement strand
ACACACACACACACACACACACACACACACACACACACACACACACACACACACACACACACACACACACACCACCCTCTGTTCTTTCTCTCACACTTTAACACATATATAAACTGAAAGACACATACGCACACACAAACCCTCAGTACATATCAGATGGTTAGGCTGATCTAATAGCGAGCAACAGCACAGATGTCAGAACAGCTGATCCCATTCAACACGACCGTGGGCACTGTGTGTGTGTGTGTGTGTGTGTGTGTGTGTGTGGCGAGACACTGTCAAGAGCTATAGGCAATGGCCATGTTTTGTTTTTTGTTTTTTTACAATTCTTTATCAGCCATTGTCTATATTTCAATGTGAATGTCACTACAGAGGTTTACTTCAGTTTAAAGTACTGTAGTTTACAGTCACACGGCTTGTGCCACCTTGAGAGTAAATGCTTCTTGCTACCTGGAACTTGTAGATCATTTGAAATTGAGAAATCTATTTGTGACAGATTACATAGTAGCTTAGAAATAAAATAACCCACAGTTGTCTCTCATTTCTTTTTGCCATTGTGCCCCCAAA
Source organism: Hollardia meadi (assembly GCA_037974645.1). Taxonomy (NCBI): domain Eukaryota; kingdom Metazoa; phylum Chordata; class Actinopteri; order Tetraodontiformes; family Triacanthodidae; genus Hollardia; species Hollardia meadi. The sequence goes on along the minus strand of JBBPCS010004529.1, from coordinate 10,677 downwards.
ACAGAAATAGTTGATTACATTACTTTGTCAATTTAAATATCTTCAAATGTACTGATCCAAGCATGTCTTTGTCTGGTCATGTGTGTGTATGCAGACTGAACATTTGTTAGTTTTGACTAAAACTGAGCATTCAATTTTTTTTTTCCTCCCCTCTTTGAGTTTCTCATACCCTTGATGGAAGCAGTGAACCGTGTCTCTTACAGTATAGTATATATGAACTAACCAACCACATCTATTCACCCCTCTACATCCCACTCCTCTCTGCACTGATTCCCTGACAAACCCGTAGTTGTCTAAGGGTAATTGTCTCTGAAGGAGCATCTGGTCACCTCTCAGTGCCACCTGGGCCCCTATTACCTTATTACTTGTATGAGCTGCACTTGAAGGCATCATAAGGAGGGAAGTGAATCAAGACCAAGTCTAGCTGTGAAGCATTTACTAGGACTTGTTTGTCTGAAACTGTCTTCCTTTCACAGGAGATAAATCTGTCAGGCCAGACAACAAATTCTTCTGCAGACAAAGTGATCAGCGCTTAACGATTGCTCATGTTAATCTTGTGAGGGCTTACTTTGATAGTTAACAGCTACTTTCTGTTACTTTAAAAAACACTATTCTATCAGGCACATTTAGTTAGACAGGAAAGAGCAGTTAAACAGTAGTTTCAATTAGCTTGCTCGGGTACACCCAGATCTTTTTGCTGTCAAAGGGAACTGTCTGTCTGGGGTTGTAGGGTTGTGACCACCATTGCCTGTACTGGGATTCTGAATGAAGGTACTCAACATAAAACCCAAGGAGCAACAGAGTTTTCTCTCTTTCAGTCCTCCTTCACACCTAAAGTAGACTTCCAACCTGTCCTCATTCCAGCTTGTCACATACCGATATTTTGTCATGTCCCTTGCAACCAGATGCGCAAGGTACCCTTTGGCCTCGCTGGCCGATGTGCTAAACCTTCCCTGACGCGCAATGGGCCCTTTGGTGTATCCACTATATCTTCCCTTTAGCGTCTCTGAGCAATGTGCAAACGCATCCTGATGCACAGGGTCTATGTTACATTGGTCAAGTTGAAGCACAAAACATACTTGGTTAGGTTCAGGAAATGACTGGTGACGCTTGGTTTCAATGGGATGCCAACTCCGGTCTCCTGGGTGAAAGTCTTGTGCGTTTTGTGTTGTGGCACTATGTTACACAGACCGTAATACACTTACAACTTTCACAGTGTTAACAGTTAGCAGATCTGAATTCCTATTTTACTTTGAGTCCATTTGAATATGATTCAGGACTTGTTAAAGCAATACAGACAAAATCAATCAGCATCACACTGGAGGCTTGTCTAAGAATAAATATAAAACGTAGTTTGCTCGTTCACAGAGAACAGTGGCTTGGGTCAACTTGATAATGCCAAAATTCCAATATTAAAGCTATAAAAATCCCCTTTATGCTTTTATACTTTTTATTTCTGTCAAAAACAAAGTCACCAATGGATTCCATTATAACCAACATGACTTCACGCCAATGGTAGCCTTGGTCTTCCATGAATGGCACACAACAATCCTTTTACAGCTCCCTCTCAAACCTACTGGGACTGAGCAATTTATACTAAAATATTTTTGTGTGAAGTATAACTTTAAAAGCTGAGACAAAAGTATTTTCAGACATCACTATACAGTTTATTACAGCTTCCAGTGTAAACAAATTGAAAACTAAAATCACTGTTGCATTGTGTGATAAAATGACAATGCAAATTTATGTGAAAAGTGGTAGCCAAAGTGCAAAAATACAAAAATTAAGAATCACAGTATCACATGTATCCATGGATACAAGCGGAGACCAGCTCATTTCCTCCATAGGGTGGCTGGGCTCAGCCTTAGAGATGGGGGGAGGAGTTTGGACATCCAGGGGGAGCTCGGAGTAGAGCCGTTGCTCCTTCGTGTCGAAAGGAGCCAGCTGATGTGGTTTGGGCATCTGATTAGGATGCCTCCTGGACACCTCCCTTTGGAGGTCTTCCAGACACGCCCAACTAAGAGGAGACCCCGTGGTAGACCCAGAACTCACAGGAGGGATTATATATCCCATCTGGCCTGGGAGAGGGACGTCTGGAATACCCTGCTGCCACCCCGACCCGATCCCGGATTTGCGTAAGATAATACTGTAGATGGATGGAGTATCACTTGCTTTAAATAAATTATGATATGTGGAAAATTAATTTGATCACATTCTTTTGACCTTAAATAACACCCAGCCTCAACAGGAGTGAAGAGTCTCACCATTGCCATTATGACTATATGTTACTGTGGCAACCACATTGCTCTGCATAACTGTATTACAGCTGCTGGTCCAGTGGCTAAGGGAACATCAGATGGACTCTATGAGCCATGATGCATTACATGATATTCGTGGTGAGTCAAGCCACCATGTGGCATCAAAACTAACTTAAAGATTAGACAGTCTTTATGCACAACAAATCATCTCCAGGCTACGATTAAGGTTAGGCAAATAAATGTTAAAATGTGTTTCTCTGAGACAGGATCCATATACCACTAGGCTTATGTTTCACCTTTTTACTTTTCATGTACATAGAAGACACACTGCTACCTGCATAATCATCCAATCTAAACGAGCACTGGGCTGTGTTGTTTTTAATTACACTGTGCAAATGTTTAGGTCCTTTTTGTATGTAAACTCACACACAGGAATGTGTGTTCTCTTTACTTAAGAGAGGAAGATTTAGGGGGAAGATTATTTTAAATTGAGCTACATTTAACTTTATGGCAGGGAGAGCATCCAGCAGGGAAAGAAGATAACAGAAAGTTGAAACATTTTTGCTTTGGCTTTATGTGCAAATCAATTTTCTTTCACAGAGACTGAGGTGAAGGCCTAAATCTCCATCTTTCAATCAGAACAGATATTAATTTAAAAACTGACTTAGGCTATTGCCTGACTTATATACAAGTTGGCCAACGATGAATTATTCCAGCAGTGTAGCTTCAAGTAGTGCAACACCTGCATCAACATTTCCCTTCTGGTTATCGCTTTAGTACCTGATCTATAGACCAGGTCAGCCAAGCAGCCACACTTTTCTGCTTTTGTGTGCAGGAGCCCCTCTACGTTATTCTGGGCCTGGGGCTAGATCTCCTGTAAGTCTGTGTGTTAAGTCAGCACTGTGTTAGGCCTCTTGAAAAATTCACCACTAGCTCTTTTTACAACGAGATTGTGCAACACTGCTGTAACGAAGACCCTTCTCTACGCCGCCTTTGTTTTTTTACACAGAGCAAAACAACGGCGATGTAACGCCTCACCAGTGTGTAAGTTTAGAAAGTAACCCAGCGTTCCACAATTAAAAGAGGCGTGACGTGATAACACAGCACGGCGTCTAGTGTGACATTTCACTTATGCGCAGCGCTTTATAAACAATGGAATAACATGGAAATAACAATCATTTCTTGTACCTGTTAGGTGGCGGTTGATCTCGCCCTCTGCTCGGAGGGTAAGTAGCTCCCGAACCGTGCGTTGTCGCCACAATTTGCAGACATTATGGTTGCTTTTCTATACATAACTTGTCGACAAAATGTCACACTCCTACCCCTACCTGCTCTCTCGCAGGTTCACTCCTTTGGCTTCGATTCTGCACTGTTACTATCTCCGCTGCCGGCTAAAAGGAGGAACAGCATTGACACCCCCCCCCCCCCACACACACACACACACATTCCTGCCTTGAACAGGCTGTGTAAAGGGGCTATTGACGCACTTGTGATGACAGCATGCAAATAGAGCTCTCAGAAAGCTGAGAGGCCAGAAGAGATCCTCTGTGATTGCGATACAATTTACAGGTACCACCTGAGTGTTCTGCTTACACAACTGTGTCGCATCCCACACACCTGCATGTCTATAACGTGAGAAAAAACATATTTATGCTATATACTGTGCATAAACGTGCATGTATGAGTGACCTGGGTTTTCAGGTGTATGTTCATGTGTGTAAAGGTCTTCTGTGTCTGTGTGTGTGTGAATGTCTTGGTGGTGTCCTTGATACAATTCGACAGAGATTAGAGTGATCTGGCCACAGATGATAGCCTGTGATGACATTATACCCATCATCGGCTATCATCTGCGTGCATGTGTGTGCGTGTGTGTGTGTGTGTTGAGGTGTCCTGGAGGACAATTACACAGTAAAATAGATGGCGAAAGGAAAAAGGTCTCTATCTGTCCTGAGGATGTGCGTGTATGTAGCTGAGGTGTAAATACCTTTCCAGTAGTAAACTGAAGGGAAAACTGGCACAGCCAATAAGCCCGTATAGTAAATGGCTTCAGTAACTTAAAGGTTACATAGAATATTTTCTTGTCTGTAGGTGTATAGGAGTTGGTGCTATCTCAGAGAGACGGCTGCTAAGCGACTTACCACTGTTTGAGACCACTTCAACCAATCAAGCCAGGTCATTTTAGCAACTGTTGGGACATTTTGTAGCTGTTTTTGTGGCCTCAAACGCAGATATCTTGAGCGACTGGTCTGGGAGAGTTGTGACTGCAAAACCAGGTGTTTTAAGGCAAAACATGATCTTTTCCTAACCCTTAACAAGGGTTTTTGTGACTTGAACTAACCACATCTTAAGCACAGCATTGACACAACAGAAAATTGAATCATAAAGTTTCAACATAATCTCCGATTTGCAGAAATGTACAGTGCCAACAGTCATACTGGTGACTGTATTGTGCAATTTTGAAGATTCAAAATTACCGTGCCTTTATTAGACTTCAGATTTCATAATCTTTTGCTAAAAGAGAAAAAAAATAATAATTTAGTTATTTTAATATTGCTTGTTTTAGCAAATGCTAAAAGTCATAACTCACACTAGTGTCAGCATCTCTGATGTCCTTAATAAACATCCACAAATCTGTTCAGAAATTATACAAAAAGGCTCTATAACAGCTTTATAACGTATTATTTTAGCTCGTAATACTCAGTTTCAGATTTCAGGATCAAAGCTCACGCAGGTGATTGTTATATGCACAGTACAAACAAGACCTGCTTGTCAGATTTTCTAGGATACATATTTGCCAAAATGTAGATGGTTACAGGGTAAACATGGAGGTGCAGATGTGAATAAACACACCAGTTTCCTTCAGATCTGTTGTGCAATGCAGGATAAAGCTTGAGTGATGTTGCCCAGGAATCCTTTTTACCCCATAATCTGATATTGAAACCTGCTCCATGCGTGACTTGACAGATGGGAAACGGAGAGCTGAATTGAGAATGTCTCAAAAATGCATGTAAACAGGCCACGAGAGGTTTTTCAAGAGCTGCTTCAATTTTATTTTAATCTGAACCTGCTCCCACTGCATACACAATCTCCCTTTTTTTAAGTAATGGGATATGTCCAAATACATTATATTACATATTATAGCACTTTTTTTTGTCAACGGCACTTTTTTTTTGTCATGTTCAGTGAAATAATATTTTCACACAGTTAAAATACTGTTTAATATCTACCATTGATTTCCAACCAGATTATCAGCTACAAACAAAAACGTATTTTTGTGAAATTTAGCGATAGTTACTGTAATTTACTGTATGTCTAATGTTATGTTGACAGTAACAGAAGTTTAGTCTGAATAAAAATATTATCATCAGTATAAGTAGTTGAAGTTGCAGAAGCAGTATTTTTTAAAAATACATTTATACTGTTTGCTCACTCATTACTGTCCTATTCTTTAGAAAATCCCCCATAGAAGCAAATGCATGTTTAATGTAATCATACAGAGCTTTGTATCATAACCTCAAGGCCTATAAAACAAAAACTTTTGACATCAACATATGATGTAGAAAAAGACCCACCATCGTTTTTTGAATATTGTTGTGAATCATCCAGTATGTTTGATAAGAAGCTGAATAAGTTTAAATCAAGTGAGAAATGATTTTCTCTTAAAGAAGACAGAAAGATGGAGATAAATTGAGAGGGAAATCCAGAGAAGTAATGAAAGATGGGTACAGATCGGTACAGCGATTGAAGGAGGGAGGTAAGAAGGTGGGGAAGGGGAGATGGAGGAGCGAAGATTGAATCAGAGGACAAGGTGAAAGGGTGTCAAATGGTAAAAGTGAAGGCAGATAAGTACTATTAGATAGAAAGAAAAATAGCAGGAGAGAGTAAGGAAGAGCTGGAAGAAGAAATGAAAGGGGGAGTGAAAAAGTTATTGAATTTTGAGGACAAAGTGGAAGGGTGATGGATAGATAGACAGAAAGACAGATATTGGATAATGGAGCAGAGAACGAGGGAACACAATAGGAGGAGGAAAAGATGAGGGCCACCAGAGGATGGAGGGATGAAAGGAACCATAAGAAGAAAAGATAGGCGACAGAGGGAGGAAACAGAACGGGCTCACTTCAGACAAATGGATGAGGAATGACCAAAAGAGGAGAGGTCAAGCAAAAGATGAGGAGAAAATGGGGTCAGTAGAGGTAAAAAGGAAAGATGAGGGGAGGAAAATGAGGGGAATATCAAAGGGGAGGTGAGATGATGAGAAGGTTTGGCAGATTGAAGAGAAGGGAGGAGCAAAGAGACCTAGCAGCAGAGAGAGAGAGAGGTGAAGGTAAACAGGCTGTGAGGAAAAGAAGGGAATGGGGGAGAAGGAGAGAAAATAGATATTCCATCTCTGATCTGTTATATGGAGGATAATAAGCAGATCTATACTCTACACTGACATATGAGTCCTATAAAACCGTTGCAGAAAAAAAGGGAAGGACAACATGAAAAAATGAAAGAAATGGGGAAAATGAGAAAGGAAAATAAATAGACGTAAATATTAGCAAAGGACTGACTATCAGATCAATTTAGCTATCTATTTTAGCCAAAGGCAGAGCACTGGGATCAGTGTACAAATGGGTTTAATAAAGCAGCATTTTGTACACAAAGTGGAGACAGAAAAAAGAAAAAGAAAAGAATGAGACCTTAATCAGGACAGAAGAGGAATTATCAGTGATAAGACACTTTGTGCCCGCTAAAAAACTCTGGGTTAAAAATGGACGGAGAGTGCAGTCAATTACCAATGTTTTAACCCAGTGTTGGTTTTATTTTTTCATTACTGTTGGATTACTGTTGGACTTTTCAAGGTCTCAGACTGTGGGCCTCCCCTTCCTCCACATCTATGGGATACTGCAGGTCTGTCCGAAGGCATTCATTCATTTCTGACACTGGGAAAGTCAGAAAAACTGTAAAAATTCCCTGAGCTAGGGTATCGGTACTCAATACCATTAAGGTATCAACCAAAATCACTCAGTACCAAGACGTATCTAAAGTCCTCCAGATTCCTGTATTTAATATTTTCCATTCTAGGAAAGAATGGAAAAAAATCCATTCACTTAGCCACCCCATTAACTTTTTGGAGGCCTGCATTTCCCTTTGGAAACCTCTGGATTGCTGGATCAAGAGAACCCATCTGTGGTTTTATAACCATTGGTCCTGAGTAAAATGAACCCAGTACTGCACTGACCCCACACTGGGTGAATTTTAACCCAGTATTTTAAGTGTTTTAATTGTGTTATTCATGATATACATAATATATCTACATAATATACATATAATATAGTGTAGTAGAAAAATTACATATTGAACTCTGTATGACTTAAGAGCACCCTGCTCTTTAGTACGTATGCTGTGTTTGTCTACTCCTTATTTGGAAGTGTCTGTACAAATGAAGGAAACCTCCCTAACCTTGAAAATGCAGCTGCTTCTCTTACTGACACACACACCCACACCCACACACACACACACACACACACACACACACACACACACACACACACACACATCTTGTTATCGCATACTCCTCTCTCTCTCTCTTATAAAATACATGTATATTCTCTGGACCGACATCAGTCTGCATTTACACTCCATAGTGACTGTAGCTGATCACTTTGCAAAGTTCTTATTAAATGACACAAAGGCAACTTCTTCATTGTGTCGACTCTTTGTTTTCAGAGACAGTGTTGGGAAACATAGTGCATAACAATAGCGCACTAAAAAAGCATTTTCTATTTTGGAATTAGTAGCTTGTAGTGATGCCAAAACTGGACTGGACTGAATGACGCTCCACCATTTCCTCCCTCTTTTATTCTAGTGTTTGCAGTTTGCACAGTCAAATAGAAATTCATGTACATTTTTAAGCTCTTCAAGATCCAGTCATCACTATAAGCATATTAATTCAAGATAGCCAAGAAAAACAAGTGGTTAAATTGTCATATTGCAATTTAAGGTTCATGCACTGAGTGACATGCCAGAAAACGTTCAACCTTAAAAGCTGTCTGTAGCTTTTGAGCGGCACAGGGTCTGGTTAGATTTCTTAGTGTGTGTTTACAGCTCTGGTACGTCTGATCACAGCACAACTGTCTCTCTCTCTTTAAATTCTTTCATATTTCTTTTAAATAATTTGATTAATCCAAGCTGGTCCTTGTGCAAATGCCTGTGAGCTACACTACTAGAAATCATAATTAAACTTAGAATTAAACACAAGTAAGGGAAATGTCAATCAATCAGTTTGTGCACAGCCATTGTTCATAGGGATATTTCTAAACTGTTTTCTGGCTACCATTCTCTTAATTCCCACATTACTTGACAGCAGTGTCCTAACGAGCCAGTTTCAGTGCAATCTGAATCCTGCGTGTAACCTTTATTTAAATTACCACAGCAACTGCTGTCCACTCTTCTGCCCTGTTTATTCCTCATATTTAAAAAATATTGTTGGCATTGAAAAAATGCCAAACAATACATTATTTTCATCTACTTTAAAACAATGTGTCAGTGAAGACACGTCTTTATTTAAAACCTGCCCTATGTTAAGTATGTGCAATTGCTGCATTTAAATTCAAATATTTTAGTGCTCACTGTTCATCACATTTCACATCACAGTTTCTATATGCAGATCATAAAAAATTCATATGATCATTTAAATCTGCCCTCAGTGGACAAAGCCGTACTGGCTGCTTATGGACATTCGGGGTAATATACGTAGATCAGACCAGCGGATATCATTATCATTCTTCCAACTGGGGAAAGTTCAGTCTGATTCATTATCATATTGTCTCCAAGTAGCCAAATTAGAAGGCTTCAACTGAAGTTTAGAGGACAGGAAAGAAATGAAATAATGTGTCCTTTCAAATGTTAATCCCATTGTCAAGACTCCTGTCAAATAAAATGGGCAATGGTCAGCTTTGCCCTAAGTACTGCCCAAAGTTCATTTTTATGTTTGAACTGTTGCAGGCCCTGCTCATATCACCACTGTTCATGCTGCTGTATTTTGTTTATATAAATCTAGGGATGAGCGGCCAGATCATAATCCGTACCTAACTAAATTGTCTGTATCCGTATCCCTACTCGAAATGGGTGGGGCTTAAACTGGATGTGGGTGGTGCTGAAAACAGAAGTGGGTGTGGCTATCAGGAAGGTGTTAATTAAGCCTGATATTGATTTTAATCAGAAGCTTTTATATTCATTATTTATTAGAAAAGTATTTACTGAACAGCCTCAAAATTGAGCTCCACATCAATGATCACAAGACTAAGAGACCTATTGACAGAACAACTTCAGTCAGCTACCCAATGAGGACTTTCCTTTATAACGAGTACAGCTATTAAAACATTTTACTCAAATGATACTTGCACATTTAAAAGCACAGTTATTTGTACCAGACACTCGTTTTAGCCGATTACTCACTCAACCCTTTTAAAACATTTTGTTAACACCATAAATCCGCCCCACATACAGCACAGCATTATGATTTGGGATTATTTGTTGCCAAAACTATACAGGGAAGCTTGAAATTTGATGGCAGCCTGCGTATATTTCGAACTTTCTGTACATTTTTGTTATAAAGTATGGTGATAAAACACATATTCATGTGTTGATCTGACATCCAGGTCAGTAACTAGTAACCATGGGTTCAGCAGTAGTCAGGGGGTTTCTGAAAAGATTTTAAAGAAGCTGAACTAATTAACTTACAATTCAATATATCAGTTCAAATTGATTTGTGAAATACATATGTGGCAAGCTCACTGTGACAAAGTGATTGGTCTCATGCATGCATATCCTCATTTCAGACAGAAAGAGAAATGAGGATAGAAAGATACTAGGGGGGGGGGGGGGGGGCTGGGTGGAACGAAACAAATAAAAATGGAAAAGGTCAAGAGGATTATGGGATGCAGGAAGACAAAATAGGGATGAGGAAAAGTGAGAGTTAAGAACATTCTCTCTCCCTCTTTCCCCTTCTCAGTTTCAGTCTCTCCTCGTCCTTCCATCTTACTCATCCTCCCTCCAGACCCCTTTGCATTAGAGCTAAACCATTCATTGATCCCTCTCTAAACAAACACATATTATTCAGCACAGCAATACACCACTGGGACCAGAAGACACAGCCTAATGGTTCCTGTGTGTGTGTGTGTGTGTATGTGTGCGTGTGCGTAAAGCAGGCGAGGGATAAATCACTCTTATTTAGTAGTCCCCCCTAGTGTGTGAGACTGTTTGCGAGCATGTGTGACAGCCTCAATGCAAGCAGCTTCTCTCCTAACATTTAAAGTCAGAGAGGACATCTTACCATTTGGAGAGGTCCGGAATCAAAGCGCGCGCACACACACACACACACACACACACACACACACACACACACACACACACACACACACACACACACACA
>JBBPCS010004528.1:0-11244 GCA_037974645.1 Hollardia meadi | reverse complement strand
CACACACACACACACACACACACACACACACACACACACACACACACACACACACACACACACACACAGAGAGAGGCTAGTCTCAGCCAAAACCAGCATGAGGTAGGTGTGAAAACTCAGAACTTCTATACCCAGAAGTCTTTCAAAGTGATAACAGTAAACTGCACTTGTGTCTACCAAGCTGACTCCTCTGTCATGCTTTATAGGAAGAAGGTTGTAAATTGGCAATAGACGTTGGCAAGGTGACGTCTGTCTGGACACTGATGTTCTGTTTTTTTCGACATTATTACCTTTGCACTTTCAGATCAGAGATATTTCTCTGAAGCTTGTTTAATCCCAAAAAATGGAAAAATCTATGGTTTCTAACTAGTGATGGGCTTTGATAGCATTTTAACGAATCTGGATCCATTCAAGCTGAATCCTTTCAAATCGCTTATCAAGTCTATTTTGCTAGTCTGTTTGGTAAGGTAGACAGACATTACTTTAAAAAGCTGGTGCACTTGTTTTCACTCAGTTTTATACATAAATGGAGATTCTCCTGGGCTGAAAGAGTGTGGGGGATTCTGGGGGATTTAACAACATATTTTGTTGCTGCAATTTGCCAGGACAAAAAAAAAATCAGTGTTTGATCCTCATGCAGGGCTCTGTTACAGCCTCAGAAGTAAAAACAACACAGTGGAAATAATATCAATTCTTCTTCATCGTTCAGCAAGTATCAAGTAAATAAATTGAAGATTTATTTCTTACAGAAGTACGATACTTTCACTTGCATGCGAATAATGTCTGACTGACTCAGCAAAAGATCTCGAAAATAGGTCTGCCTGATTTGAGCCTGACTTAGGCCTCGTTTAGGTCGAAAAGTAAGTCAAGCCAGGCAGCAACTTAAATACTTGTACTATGACAGGAATGTTCACCATCTGCTCACATTTACCTGGTATCAAAATCAAATTTTCTGTACTAAAACTTGAAAACATTTCCCAGAGTAAAAAAAACCCAAAGTTGCAACATACCTCACCATTTTTAGAGAAGCTGCACAACAAAATTCTGCAATGTCCCTGCAGTGGAACTCAAAGGACAACAATTCACTCACTAACAAGTTGAATAAAGTTAAAATGCACTTTTGTGTTTGTTTTTCTTAACTAAATAATATTTCTCTTTTTTTTTTTACCTTAAATGATGGAAAGCTAAGAAATTAAAGATTCATTACTGTGCAAACATTCTCAGTGATAAGAACCTCCCAAAACTACCTAATATGAGCTCTATAATGGCCAAGCCCTATGAACATTTTGACACCATGCCTTCTTCCATTAGAGGGAAGAAAAACATGTGACCCTGACTGGTTTTTGTGGGTCAATAAAAATATAAAATACAATAAAAATGGACTGACAAAGCTGATAATATTAAATATAAATGTCCTTGATTCCTTGATATTCTATTACAGCATTCAGCATTACTAAATTCTGAAAAACAAACACTCTATATTAGTAGTATATTGTTATATGTTAGCATATTAGTAGCACCTACTTGCATTTGCTATCTCAAATTCCCAAAAGTTTGTCCAAAAATCAAGCTTTCTTGTAATGGTGTCTTAAAGCTGTGGTTCCTGAAATTCGTGACTAGCAAATCTAAAGTCCTGTTCTGGCACAAAAATAAGAATTTATTTGAAGATAAACTCCATGAATATGTTAGAGTGACCAGCTCCAATTCTTAATCCCAAAATGTTTTCCTGACTCACTGGCGGTGTTTTGAAACTAAATTGTCTTACATTTCAAGAAATTACGATTATCAAATAAATAAATTTGAAAACACACACAATATATCATCTTTGTAAAATACCTTTGGGGACTGCAAAGCATGTTGAATTCTACAATAGCAAGAAAGTCATAATAATGAAATACAGTCACATGTACAGTAGTTGTATAAAACCTAGGGAGTGATTAGAATCAGTTTATTGGCTTCTCATAGCCAACAACCGCAGTATTAATTTGTTTTACATCAACTATAGCTTAATTATTCAAACTGCATCATATGCATCACACCAGCTCTGTTGTGTAACAGGATCGACAAACTGATACATCAGATAAAGACCGTGTATTTAAACATAAATATGGCTTAATTTATCCAGATTGATTTCTGATGGAAAGCAAATAAGTTCAAATTGGGGCAACTGGGGCCTGGATGAAAGCTGAAATACATTGCACAAAGGCATAGTCATAAAAAAAGATGGTTTTCTGAGTAAGACATGACGTACTAAGTGGCTGTGTCTAACAAAGAAAGGCAGGTTAGATGCCATAATTGGAATCTTATTTCGCCAATGGAAACCTGTATGAAGAGTGTGCATGAGTCCAGTGGAGCAGTGAAAACAGCTCTGCTTTTACTCATCAAATGGTGGCATGGTGGATTTACCAAGCCTTGAAAATAAAGGGCTAGACAGTATAATTGCAGCTTATGGAGGGAGTTGATAACCCCTGTGCAGTGGTGTCAGCAGGCCATTTCCTTGCAGCTCTCTGCAGGAACAGAGCCACACAGGTCTTTTTCACAGTGATAAAGCAGCAATGGACAGACTGCAGGGCTGGGTTGGCACTGCTGGCTAAAGCTCATTGTCCTCTAAGTAAGCTGCCATGACCAGAGGTCCACAATAGGACATGATAAACACTATTGTGGCTGCCTGTCTCGAGGATGTGCCCCATGCCCCTGTGTCTTCTGAGCCCAGAATTGTGCTTCCAGCATTTAGCCGATTTCACACTGAGGGATTAATCTTTCATTTACAGGTTCCCCCCTGTTGGGATTTGTACTGACAACCTCCTGACCTTGAACGGTCTAAACGTTTCCACCTGGCTGAACACCCAGATGCATATAGTCCTGTCAGTGAAAACAGCACAGGGCATCCGAGCGCGCACGCTGTGGTGCACATGGGCCAGTCAGTGTGTGTGGTCACGTTGGAGGCCTGCAGCTGAAACCAACAGAGTTGCCGTGCACTCAGGCGTTGCCATGCTGATTTATTGAGGGCAGACGAGGTAGACGAGGAAGGAAATCTGAAACCAAAAAACTTGGACTGACCTTTTTTAAAAAAAACTAACAACAATATTTTTATATCGAGAAAGTGTGTGTTGGGAGTCTCATCCAGAATTGTGTTATTTTAAATTAGTGCTGAGCACCTATTGAACTTCCTGTTTCTTCCACTCTGTTTACTGTGTCTGTAGTTGGTCAGTTGACGGTAATTTGATAAAGCATACATGTATTTAGTTAAATGCAAGATGCAAGCACAATGTGCACTGACAAAAAATTGTATGTAAGAGCAAAATATTTTACCTTGGGCCCCTTTACAAGGTAAGAATCTAAATTTAATTAATTACATTTACATAGTGCTTTTGTGGTGAATGCAATATCAAAAAATGTATTAATTAATTAATAATTAAGCTATTCTGAGATCTTACCTGTCTGCTGCCAACAGTTAATGATGGTGATCAAATCTTATCCAAATACAGTAGTTTTGGTTCAACTTACACCTGAAACTACTTGGCAGATAAGAAAACAAATATTTTTTCAGATTAAATTTAAATGGAATAAGTGTCGGAAGAGTAATCGTGTTGAGCATGAAATTTATTCTTGATCTTTGAAATAGTAGTTTGACCAAAAAAAATCCCCAGGAGTGTCATATGTGATGTCATTAAGACATCACATATGACACTCAGCACCAGACTAAAACCACTCCTAGCATCCAGTTTGTGTACTGGAACTCAAGGAATGAAGGACCCAGACACAGCACTAGAGGCAGAGTGATAGCTTCGAGTGGTTTTAATAATAATACAAGAAACGCAAGGCGAAGTAAAAAATCAGATTTCAGCCTAGTGCAACTAAAGAGAAGATGGCTTGTTACATTTCAAGTGCGCACTGGAACCTTGCAAGTGAATGAATGTCCACAACATCCATCCATCCATCCATCCATCCATCCATCCATCCATCCATCCATCCATCCATCCATCCACTGCCTATCCTTTGTAGGGGGCTGGAACCTATCCCAGCTGACATTGGGCGAGGGGCGGGGTACATCCTGGACAGGTTGCCAGTTCACCACAAGGCGTGTCCACAACATGTTCCTGCAAATGTTTCACAGTAAAAGCCTCGTTATAAAATATAGGGTTTCTGTCTGAATGCTAGAGGGCTTTTAAAGGGGACATATTATGAAAACCTCACTTTTTAGTTTTTTGCACATACATTTGGGTATCTGGAGTGCCTACCAACACACAAACTGTGAAATAAGACAACCCAGTCAGTTTTTTATGGGCTGTCTAGGTCAGAAAACTTAGGATCCAACACAGCAGTCAGATTTTGCTCTCCTTATGTCAAGTGTAGGCTCATTTGAATAATACTGCCCCTCACCTGATATCTCCACCCATGGCTTACAAGCTATACTTTTGGGAAGGTAACAACACGTCTAAATAACATGAGAGTTCAAATGAGAGAATGGGTGTAGATGTATTCAGAGTCTGTCTCACTGCTGGTTTTATAGACATTCACAAGAACTCTCTGACTTTCGTTGAATCACTGAAGCCGTTTGACCCCCGCCTCCTGACCCACATGTAGCTGGTCTGCAGACAAAGTTACAGATGTGTTGTTGTACTCAGATAGTCAGGTTAGCAATGTTAGAATGTTGTGCTAGGGAAAATGCGCTACGTCCATCTGTAAACAGGTACGCTTTTCATTGTGGGGATACTGATGCAACTGTGTGTCGCTGCTAGAATGAGCAGAGGTCTGACCTCAGAGCTAATGGAGTGTGACATAGCTGCAGCAATGCTATCACTACTGTACCGTATTTAGGAACCGGAAACACATCTCGTTTGCTGTAAGTTACCGCCTGTTAAACTGTAAACTACATGCAGGCTTCTAGGCCAGAAAGATTAGCAAGTAGCAACTCACTGTGATGCTGCTGTGTCATTAGTATAGGCAAAGTTTATTGCTCACTTATAAAGCTCTTATGGTTACTGACGTGTGAGTATCTCAGATTTTTACGAAGACAAAACTTGATATGATCTATGAAAAACAGAATAACTTCATATCAGTATGCACTTCTATCAGCTGTCCCACATGAAGACTTAAGGCCCGCAGGCCAAATCTGGCCCGGCACCTCATTTTATGTGACCTGCAAGAGCTTGCGAATATAATAATATGCAATGTAATTTTACTGTATGTTGCATTACGGAAGTACAGTGACCATAAACTACACATCCCAGAATGCATCCTGATTTTGTTATTACAAACCTAAGGCGGCTAGCCACTGGATGTCAGTAAACCCTAGACAGCGTCTCAATATATACCTGTTTCCAGGCGAGTGGTTGTAACTAGTAATGTTAATAGAGCAGGCTGGCAAACTGTCCAAGAAAATAAAAATTGGCACAGAGGGAAGGCAATTGAATGAGGGATAGGAAAGCGAATACATATTTATTCTTACTGGAGACAAGCCAGTCTGTCTTTTTTGTAACATGGCAGTGGCAGGGCCAAAGAATTACAATTTATGACCACACTTTGACACCAAACATGGAGACAAGTATGCTAAGCTTAGTCACCAAGAAAAGCAACACAAATTAAAAGGAAAATTAAAAGGCAGTCTGTTGTCAACAGAATATGTTCATAAAAGATACAGCAAAAAGTGTTGCAGCAGTGAAAGCCAGCTTTATTGTGGCTGAGGAAACTGCTTGATCGTCAAAGTGTCTTTCAGTGGGTGCATTTTTGAAGGAGGCTGATGGTATGTGAATATTTGTGCAATGGAATGTCTGCTTGACTAAAACCAATATTAATAGAATGCAGAAACAATTATGTCATGTGATATCAAGTAGATACCTCTGTATAGTCTTAGTTTTTACAACTGGCCTTTCGAGGGCAACCAAAATGCTGATGTGGCCCAGGGTGAAACTAAGTTTGACACCCCTGCTCCAAATAAATATTAAGCTGATCAGCAAAGTACTGATCATAAATCCTGACAAACTATTCATTAATTAACCACACACAAAATCCAGGGCTCTAATATTGCAAACATGCATTCTTGTTTGACTGGCAACCTGTTCTCTCTGACACTACTGCACTCTCTCTCTCTCTGCCTTTTTTTTTTTACCATCCATCCATCCATCAGGACTGGTCACAATGGCAGCAGGCTAAGCAAGGTAGCCCGGATGTCTCTCTCCCCAGCAACATTTCCCAGCTCCTCCTGGGGAATCCCAAGGCATTCCCAAGCCAAATGAGACATTTAGGGCTGTATCTTGTGCCTGGCACAAAGCAGCACACAACGCAGTGCAAGTGTCATTCCTGGTTTCCAACTGACGCAGTTGTCATTTTGCCAACTTGAGGCAGGAGATAACATTTGTGCCATTGACCAACAAAAACCTGGTATTAAGTCAATGGCGCAGTATTTTTCTGCTATTTAAAGGGTGCATTATTCAGATAGTATGATGCACCTACATAGGTGGCTTCACAATGCATGTACACACTGCTTGTTACACAATGATGCCCAGTTTGAGAGGCTTAGAGAGGCTGCTGCACACCTATGAATAATTAAGGGGCTAAATACAACCCCTTCGCACTTGCACCCTGATTTTGCGCCATTTAACTAGCAAAATGGAGATGGACACGCCCTAAATGCACTTGTGCCATAGACGTCAGACCATGCACTTTAGATCGTTTAAAAAGGGCCCGTAATCTCTCCAGCATGTTATGGGTTTTATTAAAGTAAATTGCAAACACACAAAACACTGAAGGTTTTGTATCAGGCTTGGAATTTCGTAATTTTAGGGGCACATACCATAAGTATGTGATGTGTACGATCACTGAAGGGCACTAAAATGTGCTATTATGATGCGTTACAACTTAGTAGGCTATACAAACCAGGCTATAAGGACTGCAGCCACACTAAATGAGATGGCTCACTCTTTACTTCCATTATTAGTGCAGGAATAAATGATTTGTTTAATTCAGAATGAATATTAATTAAAACTTTTAAAACAAGTTTTAATGTCTTGTGGGTGCAGTCTGATTATGAGCCAGACATATACACTTAGACATATAACTTATTTCAGCTTTTACTCACAAACTACTTTAATCTGCTAATCTGCTCTCTTTGCTTTTCCCTTCAGTCCCCCCCAAACACACACACACCTGCTTCTCAGTTCTCCAACGGCACACACACCGGCTTGCCCGACCCCTCATCTTTTTATTTCTCTCTAACTGTGTCTCACCTGCATTTCCATTTTCAGCAGCAGGAGAGCCGCATGACATCACACCAACCAGGTGCACTTAAAAGCTTTAAACAATGGTATAAGTAGGTCAACAAATATAGTCTATGGTTGCACCACAAGGAGGGACGTAATATCAGAGAACGTGAAAACGAGAGAGAACAAGAGGGAGGGAGAGAGAGAGAGAGATGCACACAGCTCCAAAAATTTAAAAATGTGGCAGCTGATGCTGTCGTCACAAATTAATTAATGCATGTCTTAATTACGTTAATGTCTAAGAGGCATACTTCAGAGGGCAGAGATGCAGAGAGCAGGGCATGAAGGCCACAGTGGCATTTTCTGAAGGGCATCAAGGACAGAGGGGCAACAGTGAAATTCCTGCCCTGGAGAACATATTGTACCTTCACACAGTAGTCAGGGGGAAGTGGAAATAGGAAAAACCTCACGGTTTGTAGTCTTCCTAGAACAAAGAAACCAGACCTGATTGGCCTTCTTCTACTCATACGAGGAAGTAAGCCAATAGGAAAACTTCCAGATATTAGGAACAGTTAAAAGATTAATATCAACATAAGATTAATGGTAAACACAAGCCCACAAGTTCATCACAAGCTTATCAAAAGGGCCGGTTGTCTTTGTGCTATACATATCATAACAACATTTGACCATCATGAGATATTTGGATATCAGCTGCCTGAGACAGAAACACAGAAATGTGGGTACAGAAATACAGAAATATGCTTCAGACGAGTTAACATTTACAGTCTACCCCAGAAACTCCTCTACTAGTTGGACTTGTAAACCACCAAAGGAAGGCGCCCATACTGATCAAATGCCCAAACTACCTCAACTGGCTCGAGTTGAAAGTTGACGCACCATTTCCACAGGAGATTTCTGAGCTCCTTAGCCTTTCTAAGGCTGAGCGCAGCCACCCTGTGAAGGAAATTCATTTCAACCACTTGTACATGTGACCTCATTCTTCCAGTCACTACCCAAGTTCATGAAATAGGTGAGGGTTGGAATGTAGTATATCGGCTATTAAATCATATTAGCTCCCTCTTCACCACAGTAGTCTGGTACAATGCATGCATTACTACTGATGCTGCAACAATTTATCTCAAGTTTCATTTCACCTTCACTCATGAACAAGAAACTCCTTCACTTGGTGCAGCAACTCACCACGCACCATCACCTTAGAGGTGCTGACTCTCATTCCACTGAGACCAATTTGCTTTGGGACAACCTGCCATAGACTTTTGCCTTGGACAACAAGAATGCCATTTTTGGTAGCCTGGTAACACACAACAGGAAACTAGAAAACTTTGCTGGATAATACGTACCAATATAGAGGAACACATTAGTGTAGGATCTGATGCACTGACAATCAACACAGATCATGTACAATTACAATTAGACAACTGCATGCTTTGTTGTCAGGGAAGAAATCAAGTTGTCTCCTAGACTCCCATCACTGTGTCCTCAGAAGCTGCTGATGAAACTGCACCAATTCCAAACTAAAAAAAAGAAGAAATGTGCAAAATCAATCAACATCTACTGTATATCTTCTCATGTCTTCATTCAAAACACCAAAATATATCTTTTAAATAAGATATATCCCATGTTTTGAATGGTGTTCAGATATGTCAAACAGTTCACAGTGACCTTCAGTGAATTACTCTATTTAGTACTGTAATGCACAGGATTTTCTATTTCACCAAATGTTTGGTGAGGAAAGGTATAGTCTGACTCACAGGACCTTTCAGTCGGAATTCTGTGCCCATTCATACTTAAGACAGGAACAACAACCACTAAGATAGCAAGTTATACACTGAAAATGGCAACTTTTGACAAAGCTTTGAATCATGCTATGAGGTAGGACTGCTTGATTCACAGGGTTTGTCTCCTCATGTGCAACTGTATCACCAAAACAAATCCCTCTTTTACACTATTCTGCAAGGGCAGCAATGCTGCATCCTGGGCTTAGTGACGGCCAACACGATTGTTATTTTTGTTTTTGGGAAACACAAGACAGTGATAATGGGTTCAGCCACACCAAGTGTGAAGATGGCTACGAGGGATAACATGATGGGTAAATCATTCACTTGGCATTACCATCGCTACATGGACCTGAGGAAGAAAATGCAATTTCAAGCTTGTCCATGCTGTACTACTAAACCTGTTTATTCACCCTCTCTGGTATCACAGAGGAAAACATAACTCATTATGGTCAATATTGGCAGAGATTGCAATTGGACCTTGTATGCAGGATCACTTGTGATAAATAGAAAAATGACAAAAGAGGCATCATTTAACGTTTAATTACAACCAAACATGCTTTGTGGTTGCTACGGCTTTGATGAGGAACTGACAAAACGGAGAGGAAGATACAAGCTCAACACATCTCTGTTTTTACTGCTTCTTACTTTCTGATGTATCAGGGAAAATCCCTACTCTCCCATGGTGATGTACGTGTGTTGGCTACCTAATTATCTTGCTTGAATATACAGTATAATTAATGTATGCAGAATACTTAGAAGATTGTTTTGTTCATCATGAGATGGATTTAAATATTTTTTTTGAATAGTGTTTAGTGTTACTGTTTCATGCTTGGTCCAATTTGGTTTTACACCACAAAAAAACAGCTAGAACTAGAAACTACTTTAAAGCACACCAAGACCCATTTCAAGCAGTGTCCATCAGATGCAAACAAACTGAACCGAAGGGCCAATGCACCAGAGTTCATGTGCACCAAACAGTGTAGGTTTTTGAAAGTAACCCATGATTATTATTGTGCTACTGTACCATAGTACATAGTAGTGCAGTATATATAAGTTGTTGTTTTTTTGTAAGAAGTCCCAATTCAATCAGGCTGTCTAATATTGTCTTTCTTGGGAAATGAAGGGAAATTAAATGTGTCATTATCAAATCAAATGCCAATTATTGCTACAGTGGTTGCTGTTAAGCAAAAGTTACATTAAATACATGGAATTGCACCATCATTATAAAGTTACTATTAAACTACTTTATATAATGCTACTATTAATATTGGTCCTCCATACTAGTGTTGGTCATGCATTTTGGAAGGCACAACTTACTGCCTGTGGCTGAAGGACTCCCTGATTTCCAAAAAGCCTGAGCAGCATTGTAACAGCCACAGGCCATTTGTCCCACTTTCTCATCGGCTTAAACACAAGCTGACAGGGCCACAATGACAATGTGCTTCTTGTTTGGTCCCTTAACAACCCCCCCCCCCCCCCCTGTCTCCTTCACTTGAAGAGCTTTTCCCTGCTGGCTAAGTCATGATGACAGGGCCAGGGTGACCCGTGCTGTTTATTTACTCAACTGTTCAGGGATGAACTAGTTCACTCCTCCCATTCTCTTCCTGCATACATTTTCCTTAGACTCTCTCACTTATTTCATCTTACACCAATCTATATCTAATCTATCTTCATCAGCAGAGTGTAGCCGACAGGTAAAGACAATGACACTGAACCAATATTCGGGCAAGGCTTTTCTGGTCAATGTGCCAGCCTCCAGATGTAGTTTTCACAATAAAGCTTAATGTTTCAATACGTCTCCATTTCAAGTTAATTGGGTTTGCAGTGGCAGCAAGTTTTAACAGGAAAGCGAGACAGTGCATGACATCTGAGCACTTGAAGAGGCCTTTAAAACACTAACACAAAGAGACTTCGGGGACGGGGGGGAGCAGAGTATTTCATCTTCAGCCACCGAGGCATGAATGAAGCCCCCGGCCTCGGTAGTCCTCAGTGATACATGTCATTTTGGAAAAACAACATCCCAAACTGAGCAGTAACAGCTGAGAGATGAAGCCAGTGTAGAATTACCTAGAGATTTCTTGAATCATAACTAAATGCAAAATAAGCAAAAAATAAAACAAAACACCTCAAACTCAACTGAAGTCAAAACCTACGAAAAATTTGGGTGCGCATTTTTCCTGCACCCAAACGACAGAGAGCAGCAGAGAGCGAGTGGCTCAGCCTCGTCATGGTACAGGTGTCAG
>JBBPCS010004527.1:0-11244 GCA_037974645.1 Hollardia meadi | reverse complement strand
GATATGCCACACCTGTCAGGTGGATGGATTGTCTCGGCAAAGGAGAAGTGCTCACTAACACAGATTTAAACAAATTTTGTGAACTTTGAGAGAAAAAGGCCTTTTGTGTACATAGAAAAAGTCTTATATCTTTGATTTCAACCCACAAAACAAAAGTGTTGCGTTTATATTTTTGTTCAGTGTATATAATTTCACATCATATTTTTTGTTAACTATATTTTCTATTTATTATTCTAAATATTTGAACAAAGTACCTAGTAACTAAGGTTATGAAATAAATGTAGTGGAGTAAAAAGTATCATATTTGCCTCTGACATATATTGGAGTATAAAGTAGGTAGCAGAAAATGTAAATGCTTAAGTAAAGTGCAAGTAAATCCAAGCTTTACTTAAGTTCAGTACTTCAGTTAATGTACTTACTTACTTTCCACCAGTAAAAAAAGGTAGTAAATTTAACAAACAGTCCTTTAAGATGTCAACACATAACTAAGAACCAAAAAAAACATGTTTTGTGCTCAAATTCAGTAACATTTTGGTTAATCAAATATGCACAAGATCTACATCAAATTTAATGTCTAACAGGTTTACAAGCATAGCTCTACTAACCAAGTGAATAATTACAATGACCAGACAATAAAAATAAAAGATTACTTACTTGTAAATATGGAATTTTCAAGAAAAAAATCCAAGCACATTAAATAATGAAAGGCTTCTTTCCTCATAATAGTGGTTTTGCAGTAAAGACTGAAGTATGATCACTGCAGGTAGAGCTTAATTGAAAGTTGCTCGTGATTGGCTAGTGATGTAGTCACCCTATGCATCCTTCATTTGATTGGCATAAAGTCTGTGGCCATAAGGTAGTAATTAGATAATCCATTATTAACCATGGAAACAAAAAACTCAACCCCCCCAAATTATACATATATATACTGTATATATATATATATTTTCCCCCTCAAAATAATGTTGTCGTATAAGCAACATATGATAATAGAACAGTCATCTGTTAAGTGACCATACCTTACACTGTATACGAATCAAGTAATTGAATATTGTTCCCAATAAACTGACCCCATGACACTTGAATGACAGCCCCCTCATTTGCATAAGGAAACAGAAATATAGAAAGAATTTAGAAATGTAAAAAAAAAAAATACAGAAATAAATAAGTGTGGGAAAATAAACTGGGGAAAAAATGTAAAGGGAAATACATAAATAAATACATAAATAAATAAATGAACAAGTAAATGTATTTTTACATTTACTTTTACAGTAAATGTATTTTTACATTTACTTGTAAGTTTTATTTCTTCTGGTTTGAAGTTTTCTTTGCTATGGGAAAAGGCAATGCCAAGGTGGTTCAAGTTATTTTTTACAAAGTGTTGTCCAATAATGTCTGAAAGCAAATATGTTCATAACTTTTTTGTGAGTCCTTGTAGTCTCATTGCTATGAACTGTACAAATATGGCTTCCTACAGTCGTTATTTCATCTGTTAAAGTATTTAAATATACTGTGAGAGAGGTATCTAGCAGAATTTAAGGGTATTACCCTTTCACAAAGTCATGTGAATGCGTGCATATTCACTTTTGTGCAGATGCAGAAATGTATTAATCTACAGGCCACTACACATCCATAACTCAACTAATTTTCTTCCTGTTTGCATTTTTTTTTCAATTTTGCTGCAGGTATTATGGAGGCAGTTGCCAGAGAGTGTTTTAATAGTAAAGTGACCATGGTGGTTCTCAATCAATCACAGGAAGATGAGAGGACAGGGAAGAAGGAACATGTTGTGTTTCTGGTCAAACAGACCATCGTAGCTCGAAAGACTAGAGACCAGGACCACTCCAATCATGGAGGGGTGGGTGTCTGTGGGTGTATACTCTTGATCTGTTTCTATATGTATATATTATATGTTTTTCTGATTCTTGCCTAACCTGTGCTCTGCATGATTTTCCCCAGGAGGCATTGTTCAGAATAATGAGAGATAGGTATGTCTCACTGGCTGGAAAAAGCAGTGGCTGGGACCTGCTCAGGGCTGTCGTTCTCACAGAAAAAGGTTAACTTTATATAAATTTATACTTCAAATTATAATTTTGAAAACTTAAGCGCATTGATGTTATCTAGCAACCTTTGATGTAGAGATGTTGCACAGAAATACTTTTCAGATAGATGAACAGTTCTTGATCACAAAATAGTTTCAACATTTAAATAAACCTTAAAGTAGGTGTATTTTTTAACATTAGGGAGAGCAAGGCTTGCTGTCTCTCCCCATTTCCAGTCTTTATGTCAAGCTTGGCTATCTACATCCTGACTCCAGCTCTGTACTCAACAAAGACATGAGATTGATACCCATCTTCCCATTTAACTCTTGGAAAAGGAGCAAATTACTATATTGGCCAAAATGTTGAGCAATTAATTTAATTGAGTAATAATATAGAATTTTTTTTTTTATGATTTGAAGAAAATACAGTATCTAGTGTTTGCGCTGGATTACATGCTGTATTGTTTCCTGTGAATCCCAGCATGGAAATGGAAGACACCCTCACTATCAAAAAAAAGCAAATAAACAAAAATAAAGCAAATAAGAAATAAGTACTGAATATAAATATATTGAATTGCTTTTGCAGAAAAGGTGGCAAACATCAATAGTATAAAAAAAATTAGTAGTTTTCTTAAAATTCTTGTGAACATATGCTAATCTACAGTATACACTATTTAGGACATTCAGATAAAAGATAGCGTGGGGTAGTTAAGTAATTAAACAGATTAAAGTGCAGTCACAAAGCAGCTGATAACATGTATGCTTGTACAATAACAGAAATGTTAGGAATTAGTCTGTCTTAAGAACAGATTTAGTAGCACAACCAAAATGCAATACAGCTAGATCCTGTCATCATTCTGTGTTAGATAACTAGCAGAGGACGAGATCACCCGTGGTAAATGATATTATTGTCATGTTATTCCATTGTTTACAAAGCTGATCATGTAAAATGTCACACTAGACTCTGACGCTGCTGTGTTACTCGTCACGCCTCTTTTAATTGCAGAACGCCAGCTTGCTATTTAAAATCAGACAGTGGAGCGTCGCTGTGTCAGCGTTGCATTTTTCAATGTAAATCCTCATAGAGAGGGGTCTGTTTTGCGGCGATATTGTGCATTCTCTGTGTAAAAAGGGCTAGACAGAGATAGATAGAGAAAGAGAGAGACAGACAGAGAGACAGAGGGGGGTATAGGAGGAGGGGGAAGGGAGCAGGCACACACAGATGTATAGCAACTGTAATATTAACAGCTGTAGAAATATTACTACTTATTACTACTATTAATAATAGTAGTAGCTTAGTAGTAACTAGCAACTGTTATTTTGTAATATAATAATTGATTTACTTAATTGATCATTTGATTTACTCTGCAGGCAGCCTCCAGTGCTACTTCAGTCCATGTTACCCGGACAAGCTGTGGATGGAAGAAAAAGCTTTCTGTAATGCTTTTCCCTTTCATATTGTCTTTGATAAAGATGTAAGGTTCCATGCTTCTGTGTGCTTTAATAGCTCAATGAAAAAAATTGACTATTTTTTAATCAAATTAATTGCACTTAAAATATTTTGGGTTGTGGCTCAAACTCATGCTGTGTCATCCTAAAATATTATGTTTCTGCCCCCCTATCTGTCTGTCTCTGTTTCTGATTTCTGTCCTGGACTGTCTATCAGCTGAGGATAAGGCAGACAGGGGTGAACATACAAAAGTTTGTTCCATGTCTCCAGGCCAGGGATGCTATGTTGGACCAAAACTTCACCATTATACACCCACAGGTAAAACACAGTCACAGAGTCAAGTTTTGAAAAATGTACTAAATAAGTTGTGAGTTTGTGTGAAGTGTCGTAAAGTTTACAAAGTTTTACAGTCAGCAGAAAGTGGAATGAACAGAAGAGGGTCCTGAGCAGCCCTGATCTTTCTAGGATAACTATGACTCCAAGTGCCGAGAAGGTACTTGTCCAAACTAAGAGGTTTCACTTCCTTAGTCTATCTTTAAATGAAGAATATATGCATGCATGGATGTGACCAAGCAAGTAGTAGTTAGTCAAGTATAAGAAATTGGGGCCAAACACAAAGATAAATTAAATAAAAGCAAAAATAAAGCCAGCTCAATGTATTTTTCATCTTATTTCCGAAGTTTTGGTTTAGCTCATGTATCTGTAGCTCATCAAGTCAAAGTTTATTAAAGCCCAGTATTATAAAGTATATCACAAAGGGCTATACATAAAATAAAATAATGAAAATTAGTAAAATATATAAAAAATGTATTGTAATTGTAGCATGAACATATGGGACGTGCCTACTTGAATACGTGGAAGCACCATCATACAGTATATGAGGCCGTGAAACTGCCATCAGCTATCCTGCCCCTTCAGCGAAGAGGAGAGTCAGGGTCTGTGCATTGCTATCTTGAGGCAGAAAAAACAATTGCGCGAGGGAGTGATGGCTGCGCGATTATTGCGAAAACCGGACTACGGAGGTTGTGGGGATGTAGCCACGTCTCTGTGAAGAAGTCATGTAAAGTCAAATTTTATTTATATAGCGCCAATTCACAACAAAAGTTATTTTATGACACTTTATAAGTGGTAGGTCTAGACCATACTGATACCTAACATTCAACTTCAAATTAAAAGCCAGATTAAAAAGATAGGTCTTCAATTTCCTTTAAAACTATCAAGAGAACTTGCCATTCTAATATCCAGAAGCAGTTAATTGTACAGTTTAGGGGCATAAAAACAGAAAGTATACTCACCGGTGCTTTTATAGGACATATAAGAAACAAGAAAAGAAAAGCAGTTGAAGACTTTAGTGATCTGATTGGAACATAAAATGAAAGGAAATCTTTAATTCAGGGAGAAGCTTTTTAAACAAGTAAAATAACTTTAAAATAATTCTAAAAGAAACAGTTAGTCAGTGCAGTGTCTTAAGCAGTGGGTTATGTAATAGAATTTCCTTTTTTAAGTTAACTCTGGCCACAGTGTTCTGAACTAGCTGTATTTTTTTAGACAAACCAGTAAAAACGGAATTGCGATAGTCTAAATGAAATAAGCATGAGAGTGTCTCAGCATCTTTCTGTATGAAAACATTATCAACAGAATGTGAAGAAACAGCAGTGTTGATTTCAAAGACAGTAGAGATATCGACCACTATCTACCGGGTCCGTGTTCAACAGTACAGGCCAGCTAGCCCCGGCCTGTACTCTCTCATAATACCACTTTGAACCCCAAGAGGCGATAGTCTGATAGCCCCTGTATTTATGTAGCTGGGAGATGTACGCACAGTATATGAACGGTGTGTTTTCCAAGTTTCACTTGCTCTCTTAGCGCTTAGTCTAATAAGTAAACAAAACAAATTCACAAAATGTCAAGAAAGAAAATATTCTTACATTTTTTTTATTATAACAGAAAAATTTAACCATACACCTTCCAAATTCAAGTTTTTCTCTTTTACTGAACTAAGACATTTGTTAAGACTGGCAACAGAGGAAGGACTCAGAAGCAGGACTCAACAGGAAAGCAGTTCAAATCAAAACAGTCGGGTAAGCAGTCAGACAAGGCAATGGTATCCAAAACACAGAGGCTGAAGGCAGAGTCAATAAACGGAACTGGGTCATACACACTGAAAACTAACACTAGGAATAATCTCTGGAGCGCTCACAGACGACTGAAGAGATGAACTGGCGCAGAGTGAGGGGAGCACACACACTAAATACGCAAGGGAAGGCAGGGTAACAAGACACAAGTGAAACTAATCAAGGTGGTGCAGATAATCAAGCATAGGCAGGGAAGACACAGGAGGCAGGAAGTGAAGTTGTCTGACATGAGAGACAATGGTGAGTATGAAATAAAAATAGGAAAAACCTAAAAATGCACAAAGACAAAAAAAGTTTTGTAGTTCTTCAACAGAACTTGCCAGGCCAGACTCCAAGTCCGTCCACAGTGGCTAACCAAGGCCAGAGCTGAAGGGACTCGCCCTCTAGGGCCGGAAACTGGAACTGCACACTGGAACGGAGAGAGACCAGTAGAAGAACATGGCAGTGTATTATGTGCATACTCCACCCAGATAAGCTGCTGACTCCAGGACACAGGGTTCTGGGAGGTGAGGCAGCGCAGTCCAGTCTCCAGCTCCTGATTGATGATCATTGCAGATGATATCTGGAAGAGAGACTGATGGTGATGAATCGAGGCCCACGATCTGAGACAACGTGACTGGGGAAACCATGGAGATGGAAAACATTGGGGAGGAGAACCTCCGCCGTTAACTTTGACAATGGGATAAAGTGCACCATCTTGGAGAATCTGTCCACAACAGCGAGTATAACAGTGTTACCTCCGAATGAGGGCTGACCAGTGACAAAGTTCAGGGAGATGTCAGACCAGGGCCGGAGTGGAACTGGGAGCGGGTGTCGGAGATCAGCGGGTCGATGCAGCAAGGTTTTGTTGCATGTACAGACTGGACAAGCATGACAAACATAGTCCTTCAAATGCCTGGATGACAAGAGATGTGGCATGTATGGGCCCAGTGGATGACCTGAGTTTGGAGAAGAGAAGGCACAAACAACCAGTTTGGGGGGCAACCCTCCGGGACCGGAGTGTTAGCAGAATCCTGCCTGACTTGTTCCTCTATTCCGAGGAAGAGCCAAACTGGCGTGACCGGGGATAAGGTTTCACATTTTGTGAGCCAGGACGGTAAGACAAGGTAAAGTTGAATCTATTAAAGAAAAGGGCCCACTTGCCTGATGCAGATTCAGTCTCTTAGGCGTGCGTAGGTACTCCAAGTTCTTGTGGTCAGTCCACACCAAAAAAGGCTGCTCAGCTCCCTCCAACCGGTGACACCATTCCTCAGATCCCCTTACTCAAACCAGAGGGGATTAAGTAATTCCTTAAAGGACCAGTGCCTCTTGTCAAATTGGCCACCGCATATGCTACCATCGTGAGGCAAATTTTCCTATAAAGTTTCCCTCCCGTTGGCCACTCAGGTGACAGTGCAATAATGGAATAAATAAGAAAAAGAGTTGTCCTTCCTTCACAAAGTTTTTATTAAAACAAGCAGAAAGAATTACAAGTGTTCTCCCTCTCTCTTCTTCAGCAAAGATTTATGTTCTGAGCATTAGCATCACTCTGACCTTACAACAGCAACAGCAGAGATAACCTCAACTTAGAAGTGTAGCCAAGCCGTCACAACAATAAAGCCTAGCAGTAAAAACCAAATACATTGGTTACATGTACATATTTGTTACATTTAACCAGGCAGTCTTGTGCTTAGCAGCTATGCTATGCTCTATGCAAAGTTCAATGTTACCAGTCCTTAGGAAGACATGTTTTCAAGTCTGGCGATTCCATCAATGAGGGATAAGCCCGGCTGGAAGAGTTGTAATTCCAGTGAAGAATTCAGTCTTTGCTGTGTAGTCTTGGTGGTGCAGGGTGGAGGAAACCAGTTGCTCCTTTGTTCCTTGTAGGGTTAGCAAATGTGCTAACTTCCTTTGAGACTCCCGCTGGTTAAAGGGTTAACCTGCTGATTTTGTTGTAAAGTCTGCTGGCTAAACTTGAGCTTAGTCAACATCAGTAGTCTGAGGAGAAGTTGCATCTGCAGGCTACACTGGGGGAGGAGAGAGCTGGAGCTCAGCAGCTCCAGGTCCAGTGGCAGATCCCACAAGAAAGAGATTAAGGACATGCTGCTTTATGCCTTGGTGGCTGTCCCACATCACACTGACCAATGGTAGCTAGAGGCTCAGTCAGTGGACAGGGTTGGCACGAAAGTGTGAAAAACTGGAGGGTTGGGGAAGCCGGGCCAAATGGCTCCCCTTGTCCACAGAACAATACACCATGCGTTCTCACAAAATTTGTTTGAATTACACAATGAATGAATTCAGTTATGGATCCCAACACACCCATCGGGAAGTTAAAAACTCTGAATAACTTAGTTACTGCTGCGATATGAAGCTTGGTTAATCAAGCTTCTTACAAACAGAAAGAGACAACAGAGAGGTTTTAAAAAAGAGTAAAACAAGTATAAAGGCAATAAATGAAAGCACAACAAAATACATGACAACAACAAACACCAGACTGCAGGATAATGAGCCATTCAGTTGAATCAGGTGTGTTGGAGGAGGGAAACATCTAAAACTGGGGCAAGGTGTCCCCAGGACCAGGACTGACAAACACTGGATTAGAGACATGTGATTTTAAAGAACTTTATTCATTTAATACGTTTGAACTCATTATGGTCATGGCTGTTTTGCTGAAATGCCATTATATATTTGTGATAACCATGTGTGAAAGCAATTCCTGCCAGCTCAAAGCACTGTGTAGCTCAACATGATCAGGACGTGCTGTTGATGGTAAAAATTGTCAGTTCAAGACCCGGTTGATGCAGAATGAGAATCAGGCATTGTGCTGTGTGAATTTGAGACATGACTTCAGGGTTTAATGATATTTTTTGTCCAGACAGTTCTACTGATGAATCCTCCTGTATTTCTCATTTGTCTTTAACCTCTTCCTTTTATCATCTTCCTTCTCTTCCTCTTCAAAATGCTGAATCCCAACTCACTACTGTGCAGCAGCTATAATTATTATGCATTTATTTTACTAAGTCTCCAAAAACACACTGTAGTTCAAGGCTTGATTACAAAGCTTCTGAAAGCAATATGATTCTGTTGGAAAGTCCCTATAGCTTTACAGAGATATAACAAGTACATTTATTTTATGTCGTATATGACATTGTTGACCCCGGAGTTAACATAGTGTCCAATGATTTTTCTCATCAGTCCAGTTCAATGCTTGGTGGGGTGACAAGACTCCCGCACACAGCTTAGTTGTGTCCGTACCCAGGCAAAGATTCAATCACATGTTACTGGTGCAGGCAGTTTTGGAGGTTGGAGTAGTTGGAGGTTTTGCACATTTTATCTAAAAGCTCACCTTGGCTGCTCTTGACTGTTCCATTGCTCCTTGCAACATTTAAAACTGATAACTTTTGACCGTGTCAAAAAAATGCATCTGTCTTTTGTGACTGCTTCACAATAAAAGTCACTATTTGTTTTGTCAGTTAACTGATTGTCCTGTGAACTAGCAGCAGAAAAAAGTTTTGGATTCACAGTAATTGTAAGAGAATTAAGAGAAAACAGTAAGGTGTGGAATCAGCAAAATCAAATTATAAGAGTAACCCCGGATACCATACATGCATTGTTTCTTGAGTCCCCTGAATACGTGTAAGCTTAAGTTATTTGAATCCCACATGGAAATGGTTTCGCTGTTGACAGTTAAAATATTTATATAGACAATTTTATAAATGCATTTAATTGCTATTGCAACTGTAAGACAAATAAGGAATTCTGAAGTTCAGTTAACAGGGGTAAACATTAAACCAGTGTTGTACATCCTCTATCTCTTCCCTCCAGGTGACATTTACCATTGAAAGCATCAGGAAATTCATCAACAGTCAATTTGTCTTGAAGACCTCCAAAAACAAACACACCAAACTCAAACTAAGAGGTGGGCTCTATTAAAAACACCACACCACACACCACATTACATTTTATAAACACACCATCTTCATACTTTTAGGGGCTGGGGTAGAGGTAAAAACTACTGGTATATCAAATCAAATTAATCTTGTTCTAGAGTCAGTGTTTTTTGAGAAAGGCTTTAAAAAATCTGTAAATTCTAGCAGGGGTGTGGAATATTTACATTTATATTAATAATATTGTCTCATCTCTGGGCGGCTTTCAAAGTCAAATTCAAATTAATCTTTATGCAGATGACACAGTTGTTTATTGGATTGCTGATTCTGTGCAACTGGCCACTAAGAATCTGCAATTCTCTTTTAATGCTTTGCAAGATGTGCTTATTAGTCTCAAATTGGTGCTTATTGCCAGTAAAACTAAATTTGTTGTTTTCCAGAGCCAAAGATATTGTTTACAATGACCTGCATATATCTACTGTGAATGGGTCTAATATTGAGAGAGTCTCAGAATACAAATACCTTGGTATTTGGCTTGATGAGGGAATACCATGTGGGTGCTCTTGTCAGTAAATTGCGGCAAAAGATTGGATTTTTGTACAGGAATAGAGCCAGCTTCCCTATGATTTGCAGAAAGAGAGTTGTTGAAGCAGTGTTCTTGTCTGTTTTGGATTATGGAGATGTAATTTATAGACATGCAGCGGCTTCCATTCTTAAGCCTTTAGACTCTGTTTATCATTCAGCTATCAGATTTGTCACTGGTGATAGTTATGGTACTCACCACTGTATACTGTATAATAAGGTTGGGTGGTCCTCTCTGGCAGAGAGACGTAAGTTACACTGGCATCTGTTTCTATATAAAGCCATAATTGGAGATTGTCCAAATTACATCACTTCATTATTGGAATGGACCTCTGGACCCTATCATACACGATCCAATGATTGGCTTACACTGAAAGTGCCTAGAGTTCTGACTGAACTTGGTAGATCCGCTTTTGGCCCTGCCTCGTGGACTATCCTGCAGGCAACAAATTAGATACGCTGGTGTCAATGGGTCGGTTTAGAACCCTGGTGACCAAACAGGTCATCACAACATGTAATTGTTTCTAAATTATGTTAATTTGTTCATATATTATTATTATTATTATTATTATTATTATTATTATTTATTTTATTAATTTTTTTATCACAACCCTAAAATTGTAATTATTGACATACTGTGACACTGTTTGATGAATGTAATTACTCGACAACACTGTAAATGAGTTTAATTACTCAGTGTATTTCTCGAGTATAAATAAAGCTTGAATGAATTGTAGTCTGAAAAGGTGGTTTGCCTGTAGTGGAAAATAGGCAATCACTTTAGTTGGAAATGTATTCCATCCCTGTGGGGCCAGAACAGAGAACAGCCCTGATTGAGATGAGTGACCACATGGTCCTTGGAGTGAAACCCTCGTGCTATTGCATTGCGAAGTCAGAGCAGCACTGTTATAGAACAGGAACATCAAATCCATCCTAATGTAAGGTTCTGAAGGCTGCCAGACAACCACAGCTGGTATAAATATGACTGATAAATATGGCCCAAAGTGTTGAATCAAATGCAAAAGCCAGAGCATGAATGCAAGACCCAACAATACCGGAAGTAAATGGACTTACATTTATATAGCCTTTAATAGCCTTTCAAGTCTACCGACTCCTCAAAGCGCTTTACAACACTTGTCACATTCACCCATTCACACCCATTCATACACT
>JBBPCS010004526.1:0-11246 GCA_037974645.1 Hollardia meadi | reverse complement strand
CTGTTTTTGTTGAGCTTTGAATAAATTGCCTGGTTTGAATAAATACTGTTTTGTTAAATTTAACTTGGTTGTGATTTGCAAGTTTAAAATTGCCCCAGTAGAAACCATTAATGAATATAATTAAGATTAAAGAATGTTCTAATGCAGACATAGGTTGCAGGGACTACTAGAATCATCATACTGGTGTGATGGTATGCATCAAAGGGTTAAATTGTGCATTTATGAAGTGCTTTAGAGGAGATTTTAAAATATCGCGAATACATCGTGTAACGCAATATAACCTAAAAATATTGCGATATTACTTATAGGCCATATCGCCCAGCCTTAACTGGTCCAATGTGTTGTCTGAAATAGAAAACATATTGGGTTTAGAACTGGAGATGAACCCTGTGTCTCTCATATTGGGCCTCCCAAGCCGACATGTGAACACACAATAAGAGGCTGTACTGTATTCTTACTTTGCTGCGAGGAAGAATGTTTTATTGCAGTGGATTAATGAAAAAGTACCAACTGTTAAAGGCTGGCAGAGGGTGTTGCTTGATCTAGTGCCATTAGATTACCTTACATGTATATTACATTCAAAAACAGACCAATTCTATAAAGTTTGGGAACCCTATTTGAACTATGTAGAGCCTGGTCTCTCTAATATCATGCTGCAGGAATTTTCTTGATTGCTCATAGCGCACATTATTATTGTAACCTTTGGTGTTATGTATATGGATCTGAGCTGGCGTTTTGCTGTTTAGTCTTTTGTTATTTTTATTTATTTATTTTCTTTTACTCTTTATTTCTGTGGATCTCATAACGTAACCATCTTTCACTTGTTGTAAAAGTGAAAACTAATAAAAAATATTGTTAAAAAAAAAGAAGAATACTTTCACATCTTACTGTGTGAATTGAGGATTTACTTCGACCAAACCAGAGATGGAAAGACAAACCAAGATTGTTTTGGTGAGTGTTATTTTGTTTATGTCTCGTTTGAATGAAGTGTGTTTTAAGGCAATAAAGCTCATTCGGTATATTGTAAGGCAAAGTATAGAGGAGGGTCGTGAAACATAAAAATGACAAAACACCACGCTGGCAGGGAGGTGTGCAGGTAAAATAGGCAGACTTCTATTTTCAGTCTTCAAAAAATAGCCCATAAAACAAAGGAAGGGGAAAAAACATTGGGAACAACTGGTATTGTTTATACTGGTCAAAGCAGTTCTGGTGCTACTCTTTACCAAACCAAATCAAAGTCAAAACAGTCCATTTTCACATACCACACTCACGTATATACCATGAGAGCCCACCTTTCCAGTTCAAACTGGCCAATCAGGTCAGAATTCTGAAATGGAGAATTCACAATATTAACATTATATAGACATTTCCATATTAACTTGCTCATACCAATAAGCTACCAATTTGTTCTACAAAACATAAATATGAATACTGTACATTCAGAATAAACAAACCAATTGTACATTATTCATCATTTACCTTAATTATTTGCCATTTCATCACTCATTCATGGTCCAATAAAATCAGAGAATCCGCCTACTCAAACATGACACAAAAGGCCTACTGTTGAGGCGTGCTTCCTCTTTAAGACCGGCACAAGATGGCTACGACAAAAATTCTCAACCACTCAGGTTATTTCTTTGTTCTCAGCGTGTTTTATACCATTTGCAGAAATTAACATACTAATACACTTACTTCCAAGGCTAAATACAATTCTCTGTCTGTATTTACTGATATTAGATATATAAATTAAAATAAGAAAACAACTGGGTGAGAGAATATCCTTTCTTAACAATATGTACCTAGAAAAACAGTGAGGGAGTTTGTGCTTCCTCACACGGTAAAAGAGAGAAAGTTGAATTGAAAAATTGTACGGTTATATTTTTATGTCTCTGCACCGGTGATAGCCATGGCCAGAAGCATTATTTTTTGGAGTTGTCCGTCTGTCCCATTCTTGTGAACGAAATATCTCAGGAACACCTAGGGAATTTCTTCAAATGTAGCACAAATGTCCACTTGGACTCAAAGATAAACTGATTAGATTTTGGTGGTCAGAGGTCAAAGTTCAAGGTCACTGTGACCTATTAAACAAATTTTTTGCCATAACTCAAGAATTCATATGCTAATTATGACAAAATTTCACACACGTCCGATTAAATTATGAAGTGATGACATTTGACATGATGACAAAATTGACCGGGTGAAATTTACTTGTGTGGTGTGACCAAAACTAGGTGGGAGAGGAAATAACATGGGTAAGATTGTAGACATAAACAGCATGGCTAGTGGGCTCACAATGTCATTCCACAAAGTTGCATCCTGTGTCTGTAATCTGCAGAGTCTAGTCTAAACTACTACCGCCCTGTAGCTTTCACCCTCATTCTGATGGAGTGCTCCAGCACATCAAAGATAACATCCCAGCCAGATTCAACCCTCACCAGTTTGCTTGTGGAGCCAACAGATCCACAAAGGATGCCATCTTCACTGCCCTCAGTCTTCACACACCTTGAAAATAACAATAATAATAATCTACATCAGAATGCTGTTTGTTGATTTCAGCTCAGCATTCAATACAATCTCCATCATGAAACTGACTGGAA
This sequence comes from Hollardia meadi, assembly GCA_037974645.1. Lineage (NCBI taxonomy): Eukaryota > Metazoa > Chordata > Actinopteri > Tetraodontiformes > Triacanthodidae > Hollardia > Hollardia meadi. The sequence continues at coordinate 8,646 of JBBPCS010004526.1, read as the reverse complement.
AACTACACACCACATTCTGCAACTGGGTATTGGACTTCCTCATAAACAGATCCAGACAGTTTGGATTGGCAGTCACACCTCCTCCACTCTCCTCCAGTGTTGAACATTGTCATGGTCCACACATATCCACCCTGACAAAGAAAACACAGAAACACCTGTATTTCTTAAAGAAACGTGAAAAGGCAAAATTCCCATGCCAAGTTCTTGTTAACTTCTACAGAGGAGCAATAGAAACCATCCTGACAGGAAACATCACAAACTGGCATGGTTTGTGTACAGCCCAAGACAGGAAGGCTCTGCAGTGGGTGATCAAAACTACCCAAAACATCATTGGTACACATCTACCGAGCATCAGTGATTTCGGTGAGGTGTCTACACAGAGGCCAAAGGATACTAAAAGACAACACCCACCCCAGCCTCATCCTGTTCACCCTGCTGCTGTCTTCTAAGAGATACAGAAGTATCTGCTGCTGTACCACAAGACTAAAGAGCAGCTTTTTTAATCAAGCTGTGACACTACTCCATTCATCCTCCACACTCCACCTTAAATAGATTAAAATTTTTGTAATGTGATTATTTATTCATTAGTTTTTATGTTTTTGTATGTAGCATATGAACCTACAACTTATGTTTCATTATATAATCTTGTGTTGTTTAATGACCATTAAACTTCAGTCAGGACATGCTAAGCCTAGCTTTGCATTAAGATTGGAAGCAGGGTAAAACAGTTAGCCTGGCTGTGCAAAATATTGTTCAAAAATACATCTACTAACACCTCTTAAGATCACTAATTCACACATAGTAATTTTTTAACCTGTACAAAAATAAAAATGAAAATTTGTGGCTTTAGGGGGATTTAGTTGTATGTACTAACTTCTAGAGAGTCCCAGTGAGATCTGATGCCTTGAATTGGCTGTTTCAGTGCTCGTCATCCTGTGGGAAGGGCCTGCAGTCGCGAGTGGTCCAGTGTATGCACAAAGTGACTGGTCGACATGGTAATGACTGCCCAGTGACGTTGAGACCACCAACCTACCGACCCTGTCACCATGGTACCTGCAATGAGAAAATCAATGTGAACACCATCACCTCCCCCAGGCTAGGTGAGTCTGTTCTGCACTCAGTCATTGGCAAGAGTACACATCATAACTGAAGACATCTGACTCAACACAGTGAGATAATGAACAGCTTGTCATATTAACCAAGATAAGTAATGATCATTTTGATAGCATTCAACAGCTACAGCTCTCATGAGTGTTTGCCTTGAATACTAACAAAATAGCTGTTGTTACATCATGGTTTACCTGTACATATATCCTCCCTATATCTGAAAAACAATGGGCCTTATGAAAGAACAACTTTTATCAACAGATTGGTTCTTAAGTGACTTAAAAGTTCTTTCACTATCCCATTCATTTGGAAAAAGTAGTGTAAATTTAAAAAAACAAATGTACAGGTGGTCAAGGCCTAATGTTCAAGGAATTTGTTTGAGAATTAATGCCTTAATCTTAAGGAAAGGAATCAGATCATCAGTTGATATAATACTTAAAAGATAAATCAAAATCAATTTTAATGTAAATTTGTGTTTACTGTGTCAATGAAAAAGACAACAACAACAGTTAACATGACCTAACTTAGGAAAGCAATTTAATATCACAAGGACATAGCTACACCGACATCTTACTCTCTTGGCTAACAAACAGCAGCAGCCTAAATAAGTGCTACATTCTACAGCAGACTCACTTTTGGCTACATTACTGATGCAAGGTTACTTTTATCAGTAAACGTCAGACAGATGTTGCACATGCACCACCCAGGTCTATCTGAAGATAATGTATACAGTGAAGGCTGTAGTCCCCTTTCTCTCACAACAGCATCCAGAATCTAACCCTAACCCTCTGTTGTAATTGGACACAAATGGTTTGTTCTCATCCACTTAGTCACACAGTTTCCAAACGCTTCTAATGGTTGTTTTGGAAGACAGTTAAATACAATATGGTATATGTTGTTGTCTTTGAAGGACTTGTTGAAATTGTGATGCAGCACGTCACCTGTGAATACTCACTTGTGGCCTCTCTCCTACCCCCACCCCCCAGCTGCTCTGACCTACAAATGCATGGGGGACCAGTGGACGGTGTACTGCCGTGTGATCCGAGAGAAGAACCTCTGTCAGGACATGAGGTGGTATCAGCGTTGCTGTGAAACCTGTAGGGACTTTTATGCCAAGAAAATACTGCACAGGAGCTAATGACCAAATGCACCTACTTGTCCTCCAAATATCGTTTCTATTTGTAAATGTTTTTAAGATTGTTAAATGTTAAGAAAACAATTTCTTTTATTGATGGGATTTTTTTTTATTTAAATAAGAAAATGGCAAGTACATATAGCCTAAATGTACCTGTACATTCTAAGTGAGCTCATAAGCTTCTAGTTTTGATGAAAACTTGAAAGTGTCCAATATTTGTTTTGCTGTACACCAAAAACAAAAAAAATGGAGGGGGGGTCCTTTAGAACGCCAATCTACGCGACTTTATTGCACAGAATGATATGAAAATGTGTGCTTGATTTTGAAGTAGACTTTTTCTGGCAGGTCTATTAGACAACATGGAATTTTGAGCTTTCCCCTCTCCTGTCCTCCTTAATCTATGCTCTCCTTTGTATCTTTTACTCTGATGTACTGTAATATCGCTAAATGTTGCAATTTCAAATAACTAGTAAATGAGAAAAATTGTGATAGTTAAGTGTTAATTAACTATACTATAGTAATGTGTAAGTATTGATCAGAAGCCATGGTAAAATACTGTAGGATTACAGTGAATCAACCAAGCTTATGATAGGAGACCCACTGATCCACAGGTCTGAGGGCCGTGGAGGCCGTGGATAGCTCATGTAGCAGAGTATGGTGGAAGCATAAACACACACTCTAAGGGTACATGGTTGTTTTGTTTCCTTTCAGTTGCAGTCCGTTAATGGATTTAAAGGTTTCTTGCCAACAATATTACTCTCTTTATTCTAGGATTTATTTAAATTCTCTTAGATCACTTAGTGGGGGCCAATAAGAGCAGAAAACCATACAGCAGTGCTGTAGTCAAGACCACCTAAACTGAGATCAAGTCATGGCCAAGACCACAGTGTATAGAGACGAAACAAACCAAGACTTTGGCAAGACGGAGTCAAGACCAGGACCAGATCAGTCCCACACTGCATGACAGACTTACAATACAAAAACGTGCAAACCAAAGACACTCGTCGAACTGATCTGTAAGATCCACATTCACATAAAACCACCTACAGAAAACAAATTAAGATTCCTCTTTATTCACCTCTTTTAATGCCATATATATCCTGTATGAGTGTATGTATAAATAAAATAAAATTAAATGTCTTGATGAAATAATCAAAAGGCATTGCAGAGGTGAATTTTATGAGAGGGAATTTTCTTTTGTTTTCCTTTGAACAAACACTAAGGAGCTGAAATCAACGTAACCATCTTTACGCAACAATCTTTTTCCATGTTTTACCATCCACACAATCTCATTTTTTGTCCAAGCTTCAGGTTTTCTGTCTTTCTTTTGTCTTCTAGAAACCATCATCAAATACAAAATCTATCAAACAGTTGTTCAATCCAGTGATATCCCCACAGTTGTGTCCTCACCGGCCTTGAAAAAATCCTGAGACCGAGACAAGACTGAGTAAAAATGCGGCGATTCTGAGATGAGGCGCTTTTTAAGACTGATCTCAAGACCAACGTCAACCACCACAACATTGCCATCCACTATGAGCACAGAGAACTGAACACCTTTCATTGGCTGTTTCAGTGCACGTCAGAGTACGCCACAAGCTATGAACATATGCTTTACTACTGCAGTCACGGCAGGGCAGCTATGATCCAACTTCATTTCAAGCATACTGCTGCTTTTAAATCATAGCCAGTGCACATAAAGTGAAGTGATATAAACCTACACCTGTTCCAGCTCTTGGATTTTTTATACAACACTGATATTTTGTTCACATTACATTTTTACCATCATATTAAAATAAAAAAATAAAAAATTATCATTTCAAGTGCCTTGTATCCGGATAAAATTCAGATGTATGCATTTCCATTGGCCAAATCACCAATCTGATGACCATCTCTGTTTCCTGGTTACATGCATGTCACTACTGACTCTACTCCAGTCCAGAAGGTGGTAATGCACCTGAAACTGTTTAGTAAATGACAAAAAACACCAGCTAACAACTATCCACAAACTATGAATTGTATTTATGAACTATGAGCAAGACATATGTTTTATCGTTTACAGCAGTCATTCCCTCCACTCCCTCACCCTTACAGATCACTGCTCACTCACTGGCTGCTTTCAACTGCCATGATCTACATTTTTCAAGTACACCTGCTGGACATAACAATTTTGACACATACTGTATATGACATGAGATATAGGCAGTCATATTCACTTGAAAGTCAAATGAAATTTAAGTCACGATACACATGCACTGTGTACTGACATTTTCTTATGCCTGTACAGGTGTCCTGGAGAACCAAATCTGATCAACATACTGATCCTGGTGATAAATCTTTGAAATAACCACTATATACATTGTCAGGCTTTTCAAACATTTCAAGAATAAAGCAATATGATAGCTACCAGATTATGCAGACAAGCCTGGTCTGGCCAAACGGTGTATGAATAACATACCAATGACTTTACATAAGTCATCTTACATTATCACAACCCTTTTTTAGCTTTTCCCGTGGCATTTAACACAGTCCTCATGTAATTTTGGGCGCAAATGTCAAAGAGAAGAAAATGTCAGGTGATGTAGTAACTTAACATCTGTAAGTTAACTTAATAAGTGTTTTTAAATTACATCATTCATGTAACACAAGTGAACTTACAAACCAAGAACTTTTGATGCCTAAACCTAACCAAACTGTGACCTTAGGTACCGTGTCTAAGACACTGAAGGTCACATGGCAAAAGTCATCTGACTTTGTCCTTTTCCTCATAAATTCCAGATGCCGCTAAAAGACACATAAGGACCTTAAAATGCGTGAAATGACACACAAAATGTCCTTAAAAGAATTGTCCTTTTTAAACACCATCCCATTAGATCACGTTGACCAGACCACATCTGGAGGTGGTCACATATTGTGGTCAGATCTAAGTCGGATATAAATAACATCTATAAAGTTCATGGCCTGTTGGCTAATGCATATATATAATTTTATATTCTTATGTAGCGCAGGTTTAGATGCACATTAAAAATGAATATTTCCCACCAATTGTCCGCTATTAAGTATCACATGACCTACAAGTGTAGCTGAGCTCAAACTGTTACCAAACTTCTCCACTGACTCTGACAATCTTCTCACATACAGATGCACATCGTAGCAGTCACTTGAGACTAACCTGTATCCCTTCCCTTGACTTGAGATGCACCATGTTTGTTGACAAATCCACCAGTTTGCATATTGAGATCTGATCACATTACAGACCGAATTTAAATAGCAAGAACACTTATTTAACACTAGGTGTAAATACAAAGTTAAAGATGTCATTATGTACATGACATATCCAGATACCAAATAAGTTAAGATGGTAGTCTAAGAGTTGGGGCTTCATTCTTCACCGCTTATAAGCTTGTCCCCTCTGACAAGTAAAGTCAGGAGCTCAACCAGTAGTTATTATCTTTAAATGGTCCAATATTAAACACTCAATATCAGTGCTAAATATCTATCACCAGCAGCTGCTGTTCAAAAAATATCATCGTCACCCTGTCAACTTTTTTAACATAGTGATGGAGATCACATGCATCTTTCCCAAGGGGTCAAATGGTGCTACCTTATGACCAGTTTCACTATTGTGGAATTCATCTAAGTGTCCTCTAGCCGTTGTTAACAGTTATTTGTTTTTATATGTTGTAGGATTATTTAATAACATGCCTTTTATTGATGAATCTTGTATATGCTTAATTATTCCTGTACTGTACTTTTTTAGTTGCACATACAGTATGTTTGGTACATAAACAGCCACTAAATGTATTTTATGATGCTGATTTGGAACTGAGTAAATAATTTGTTTATACAGGGATTTAACCATTTGTCTGTTGTTCTGTGTAGTCACACTATATTTGTACTGTCATCAACTTTGTGTTCAATATTCATCCGATCATTCTGAGCATTAACCTGAATGATCGGATCAAAATCTATTTCAAGTCTACTGTAAAGTGATTCTCTTATTTTGTTACATAATAAATGATGTGATTTTATGTGGGGAAAAACAACCCTATTGAGGTATGTGCATTTACCATTAAACCAGAATGCAGACTGCTCTCTTGCTCTCCCTGTCCTCACAGCACATTGCCATACACTGTAGTGGTATATAGACAATGAATAAATGCCTAATAAAACCACCTTATGTAATAGCAAACAGAGATGAAAACATTCTCATGTACTGATGTACTGATTTATAAAAATCATCTGAAGCATCTGTAAACACTTGAAATCTGAATATTTTATATAAATATTAAGTTTGAAGGACTCTCACTCATGTTATTTATTAATGACATATTTATAAGTATGTTTTCATCACTCCTCATGACAACTGATCAAATGCCATTAGCTGCAGTTTAAAGTTCCAGAACAAATCTGGCAAGGGGACCTTGAGTTAAGAATTTAACTCAGAACTAATATTTCCAACATTAAGTATAAGTCTTCAAGCTCATGAGTTATTCATTCTGAACATGGTTGTAAACTGTTTTAATAAGAGGATAGGCAAATGCACACCAAAGTCTTTTTGAGGTGCTGGCACTGACAGCAAGGCTCAAATATGAGAAAACAAGAAAAAGCACCACACACTCATGGCTCCATTTCAGTTCATTTAATCACCAATGTTTTGACAGGTTGTCATCATCAGGATATGACATCAGGGCCATATGCAGTCACATATCATTAAATATGATTACTGCTGTGTTACCAAGCACATCCAATTTCAGTTATCAATAAACAAAAATAAGCTCAAAGTTGGGTGAGCATTCCTATGGAAGCCCAGTATTCATGGTAAATGATGTGTTGACAATCATTAGGCCCAGCAGTGGGTATTAGGCTGTGCTGTCAGAAAGCTACTGTGCCCTCTGACACCATTCTCCAGCCCTGACCCTACGTACAGGCAATAGACCACTTTTTTTTGCTTTAACTCATAAAGTAAATATACAGTATATTGCACAGTGTAATGGCTTCAGAAAAATCTCACCAAATCACACCATCTGCTTTTAAATTGGTTCCCTGTAAGCCTCGCTTTCACTAAACTGTTCATGCTGCCACTGGGCAGGATTATTCATGGAAAATGAAGGTTCGATTTACGGCATCAAGGAAGCACATCAGCTATTGCAGAACCAAAACAGGAAGAGGTATTTTTCTCCCTGGTCACTATCCTCAGGTAACGGTACAACAAATGGAATAACTGTGGAAACTCCACCCTGCAAAAGAAAAAAAACTCTGCTGATGGAGAAGGTGAAGAAGGAGAGTGATAGAAACCGAGGTAAAACAAGAGCGAATGGATGGGCATCCACTTGATGGAAAGTGCTCTGGTGTTGAAATCTGTTCCCCTGTCGATATGTTTCCCATTACCACTGGGACTTGAGAGGGTTCAAAACTGACATTCTTTCTACTAGATCATTTAGTAACAAGACCTGCCTACTTATTAATACAACCAGGTGTTTATCACAGCACTGAGACCATTTCACATGATGACAGCACAGGGTCATGAGATTGTGGCTGTGTTCGAAACCGCATACTAAGGTACTGTGTCCTATACTCAATCAGTATGTACTGCATACTACCTACTACATTACTGATTAAGTATGCTGTTACCACTAGACTGTTCATACTGAAGTATTCTCAAGCATTAAGCAGGGCTGCCAACTCTCACGCAATTGACACAAATCTCACACACTCACACCACACATGACTTTCCTCACGCTAACATTCACCTTCGCTTCCTTCAATGTGGAAGATGGCTGTCATCGCCTATGGCTCCAGGACTCTCACACCTCCTGAGAAAAACTATCACATGCACTCAAGTTGGAATTCCTGGCCATGAAGTGGGCCATCTGTGAGAGATTCAGAGATTACCTGTATCATGCTCCATCCTTTGTTGTGTACACCGACAACAACCCCCTCACCTACTGTATGTCCTCACCACTGCAAAGCTAAATGCTACTGGTCATCGCTGGGTTGCAGAGCTGGCTGACTTCAACTTCAACATCAAGTACCGGCCTGGCAAGTCCAACGCAGATGCAGATGGTTTATCACGCATGCCTCTGGATATCAACAGCTTCATGAGTTAGTGCACAGAGGAAATTCGCCCAAACACCATCAGCGCCACCATGACTGGAGTCACTGTGGGGAGAGAGAAACTAGTCCACAATGCCCCCTCCAATGCCGTAGGTTCTCCTCTCACCCCTGAGGAGCTCAGGGAGGCACAGGAGAAAGATCCAGTTGTTGGCAGAGCTCTGTTGTACCTCAGCCGTAACCAGAGGCCTTCGAGACATGAGTTAAACACTGAACACCCTGATGTTTGTGTCCTATTGAGGCAGTGGCCAAAGCTATATCTCAATAGTGAAGGAGTACTACACAGGAGAGCA
>JBBPCS010004525.1:0-11246 GCA_037974645.1 Hollardia meadi | reverse complement strand
TTCAAATTCACCCATTGAACGGGTCACCTCAGCCATCATCACAACAATTGCCCCCCCTGAGAAATTTGGCAGGAGCCACCACTGCTAGCTGATGTCAATCACAACCCACATGCATTTTTTTTCTTTCACCATCCAAACACTCCCTAGCACCCTGCCAGTGCTTTTCTACCAGGAAAAGAAAAAAAAGCTTTGTGGACAGAAGTCCTTAAGTGATTGAAGAGACCTTTCCTCATGTTGAAGCTGGGTGGAGCAATTGGAATTACTCATGCCCAAACATGGCCAATAAGGATAATAACAGGAAAAGTGTTTCTGTCCCCCGTCTCTAGATGGGGTCTGGCTGATCTGATAATATGCCGATTGCAATGCGTTCTGTGTGCATTTACTGTACACCTGCATTAACATTTGTTTTTTCTTGAATAGTTTTACCTGTCTGGTTCATGGTAATCCAGGTTCAATACATGTAAAGATACCGACTGCACAGACGTGACAAATCAGAAATGTTGATATTTCACAATGTAATTAATAAAATTCGTCATAATGTTTCACACCCCTTCTATATTGTGTACGCTGGTTCCCTGGGACACTTAATGGAACAGAGCACATTGTTAGTGTCATTTATTACACATGTGCTTTCGCTGCAATGACAAATCAAAATATCTGCTGTGAAAAAGCTCTAATAGGGCTGCTAAATGTTGGTTGTTGCTGAAGATATGTGGTTGCTCACAGTGAAAATTTCAATGACGGCACACAGACCTAATCTGAAACCTTACACTGCAATGTCTGCTAAGAATAAATGAAGTTGGAATCTGAATCTCATTAATGACTAAATACAAGGGTCATGGCTTTGAGGTACATCTGCTTTAGTTTCCTCTCTGGACATTTGGCAGGACGCTGCACATTTTTTAGGGGACAGAAGCTGAGATTTCATGGGTCATCCATAATGTAAGAGGGCATCGAATGCTCGGCCCTGCTGGATGTGTGTGTCAGCATGAGTGGGAGGGAGGATCTATGAAAAAATGTGTGTACTGGAGTATGTGAGTGGGTAAATGTGCATGCATTAGAGCCATCCTGCGCCAGTGATGATGCCTTAGTCAAAACTGTTCATTACAGCCAGAAACCGAAGTTTATAATGAGGTGGACATTTCCTGTAATTTAAAATTGTCTGGTTTATTTAACTGGAATGAATGCAGACATGTTTGCTTTTGCACATATAATACCCATAATAACTAAAGGACTAGCTGCTCTATGAACGTGTATGTGTCTGTCTGTCTGTGTGTGTCTGGTAGCAATGTTAGATAAATTAAGTTACCCTGGTAAGACTAGTGGACAGATAGTAATAATTAAATAGAAGAGTTCACATCTGTTGGAGAGGGACTGAAGACCTCTGGATCCTAATGCTGTCTCAAATATTCAATAGTGTGCGTGCGTGCGTGTGCACGTGTGTGCATGCGTGCGTGCGTGCATGAAAGTAAGAGAAAAAGAAAACAGGAAGATTGGTTGACTGAGCCTGGAGCTACAAACCACACTTCCCATTTTCAAAATCTGAGAAAGTGTGTAAGGGCATGCTCACCTGAAAAAGGCTCAATCATTCCAATCAGTTGAAGCATGTCTATCCTCTATTTTGCTTTCTCTCCACACAGACACAGACATGGAGCAAAGGAACAGGAACACAGCTGAGAACACAGCGAGCAGCAGCAGGCCGGCAGTCCCTGGTGTTTAACATACAAAGACTGACTATATTGTTGGTGAGGAGGGTTTTGTGTGCCCAGCACTGAATTCCAATGTGGGCTCCATAACTATGAGCACTGGTAGTTAGACCTGAGATCGGCAGACTTTCAAACAAATAAAGGTAGCAGTGAATGTGAGGTACTTCACAGCTAAAAAATATGAAACATTTGCATTTGAGTCCATCTTTCATCTTTCACCTGAATATTATGTGCAACAACAGCGTGAATCAACTTGTTCTACATTACTTGTTGGACATTTCCACTACACCCTTCGGGAGGAATAAATGTATAATGAATGGCTACTCAGCCAGGCATGTCAAAAATAGATGAAGAGAAGTAAAGAGAAGAGAAAAGAAAAGAGGAGAAGAACGGGCAGTTTCCCTCTTGGTTTCCATGTGGCAGTTCAAACCAGGAGCCTGTCTGCTCTGCATATGGAACCAATTTGAAATGTGAGACTACAGGGACTGCTTGAAAGACAATCAGCCGACAGAAGATAGGAAAACCTTATTTTTACTTGCCAGCCAAGCTTTTTTCAAAGTTAACTTGGCAGAATGTCAAGCAACATCGTGATTTGTGCACTTATATACAGTATATTGTGTCATTGTATCACCTGTTTGCACAGAGTCACAGGGTGAGTGCATTCCCTTTCCTTTTAGTTGTTGTCATTTCCTCTACTTCCATTTTGTATGTGACATGGCTAAACTCCACAGATACGGTAGATTGAGTTATATTGGCTGAAACAATTACAAAATTTACAACAACAATTTTTACTGTCAATTAATCTGCAGATTATTTTCTCAATCGATCTTAAAGTTGATGTCTTTAAGTTGCTTATTTCGTCCGACCAACAGCCAAAGATTTCCAGTGACTTAAAATTGCAGCTTAAAAACTGCAAATGTTTGAAAGTGTTGCTAGAAAATTATATATAAACATTTACCAAAATAGTTGGTGATTTATCTCCTCTGATCAACAAACTGATTGGTCGACTAGTCCTTTCAGGACTATCTCAGAGCCTTATTGTCCAAATGTGGAATGTCATTTTTTCTAATGCAACACAGCAAATGCTATACACAGCTGCATTATGTCTTGTTTTATTAGCCAGGATTCAGTGTTAACTAATAATGTCAACAGCCTGAATGTGGTGTATATTTGGCTTTTATGAAGGTGCAAAGTACTTCCAGCAAAATCACAAATATGTGGAGGCACTTTAGGATCTCACTACTCCTTCCACCGAAGATGGACCTAATTTTCTCAGGTTGTCAAATGAGCAAACCTGTGATAAATGTAGTTCCGGGTATATTAAACCTGTATTAGGCTAAAAAAAAAAAAAGGCGTAAATACGACAGCAGTAGGAGAAAATATAGCTAGAACGCGCATTTACTACTTAGCGTTAGTCTGTGACAACAACTGATATCCTTCAAGTTTAGCTGAACTCGCATCTACAGGTCCAGAATCTGCCCACTCTGCACTTGGCTGAGCCCAAATTTCTCGGAGTTAAAGTGTTCCGTCTTGTTGTCGGGGAAACGTTAGCAGTCTTACCATGGTTCATATCCCCGGTTGAGAGCATTCCACTCTTGTCGGCTGTACTTTGATGAATCTCCACGCGAACACTGGACAGCCGGTGGTCCTGAAGTTGCAGCCGCGCGCGACTCACTCAAAAACTTTAGTTTATAAAAAAAACTTTCACCTAAACACAGTTTGTTTTTGTTTTTTAAATTTACCCAATTGGCACAGGTAGAATCACCATACGGTCATCTTCTTCGCTGCAAACTTAACGCTGATCGACAGGCTGTTGCGAGCCCAGCCTCCCCTCCCGTGGGAACGCGCTGCTTCGCGCGAGCGTCTGGAAAAGCTGATTTCAAAGTAAAAGCCTCTGTGCTTAAGGAGGAACGCAGTCTGCTTGGAGGGAAACGCGACGGCTCTTCCCCCTCTACATAATAACGTTTCTCCTCGCTGCCCAGACGACTCGCTTCATACCAAAGAAGTCGATATCATTATAAATGAAAGCCAGACATTATTCCATGCAAAGAAAGTTTGTTTTGCTGACATGCCTACTTAAGAAAAGTAAAAATATCACGTCTCATTCAGTTCTCAAAGTCCTGAGAAACACAGTTCCCTTTAAAACTTCTTCGAGACACATTGGGTGTCATTGCCAGTTTGTTCTGACCTCTGTATGGCTGCGACTGTATGGCTTGAATTTGAACCATGATAGGTGAACATGAATGCACATAGAGCATGGTACACATTTAATATGTAGCTACTTGCATATTTCCTATGTACATGCATAGATGCATACACGACTTTGGCCTCCTAGGGAGAAACTGCCCTTTTTGGGGGGTGTTATTGTTATATATTTTTTTTAAATAAATAGGCTAAATAGCTAAATTCCTGTTAGTGCACAGCCTGCTCTACCAAACAGATATATTGAGTGAATCAAAATATCAAGACAGGAGATTGGTGCTCCCTGAGGATACCCTTTACCCTACCTCCATAGACAGTAGGCTATAATAAGTGGACAGAGTTTCCAGGTTTGAAAAGTCAAGACAATGCGCAAGTGCCATAAACCTGCATTCATTCTAATGGCCAGCAGGGGGCGACCCCACCAGTTACAAAAATAAGTATCATTGTATGTAAGTTTAGGCTTATAAGAAAATGACCCTACTTCTCATTTGATTTATTACCTCAGTAAACAGTTTTCTAATGAGATTATGTTCTCAGTCGCTAGTTTCAAGTCTTCTTCAATACAGCATGATGTTCACTTTGTAAATTATGGTCCCATTTAGAGGAAAATAGACGATAAACTTGGGTTCTCAGTCAGATCCTATCAGGATATCTCCTGGCAAAAAAAGGCAACAGCCATGATGCCAAAAAATACAGGCTTCAAAATGGTTTGCCCCAAACAAATTGGTCATGTCACAGTGGATTTACACTTGGTAGGCACTGAGTCATTCAACGGTGAAAGAAGACACTGAAATTGCACACAGGCACTCAACAATCAGCATTCGAAATCAGATATTAGAATAACCAAGTATAAATATACTGTTCATTTCTGTTTTAAATGCTCATGTACGTGACATAGTTAAGTACTTTACGTAGTTGTGAAATGGTTGCAGTTTGGTTAGGTTTAGGCATCAAAACTACTTGGTTAGGTTTAGGAAAAGATCATGGTTTTGGTTAAAGTAAACAAATAAGTTAACGTATGTAAGTATTTAAGTACCAGTAAGCAAAGAAGAATGTATACATAATGATAAAATTTGCATAAGGAGGTCTTTCACACATAGAAGAGGAGTTTGTTTTCAGTGTGAAACCACCCAAACCTTGATTTCTCTTTTCCACCATTGCTAAATATCCCACAATTGTCGGAGGAAACAGAAATATGAATAGCATACTAATTAGGTAATTAGTTAACATATTTTTGCCCTGGAACACAACCACAACTACAGCTCAGACTTAGATTATCAGCAGGAGCCTAAGCGAGATGCTAGTGCAGAGAGCACGCAGTGAAGCAGGATTGGTTGTTTTGGTGTTGGCTATGGCCTACAGTAGCCTGTGTGCTGCCTGCTAACAAAGTGCTAGCGAAGCCAGCAAATGTTTTGTTGCCTTCTTACTGAGGGATGCTGCAAATTTGGTGTCAAAAGTAAAAAGCTTTGCCTGCATATTCCTGCGCCATCTGCAAACTTTTCTACGATGTGCTGGTGGGAGACTGCTGTGACAGTTGTGTGGTGAGAAAGATAATGCTGGAGAAATGCTCCAAGATCAAGTGGGAAGAGGAAACTTATGAACATGGTCATTCCTGAGCTTCTGAGGCCTGCAGGGCAGCGGAACACAGAGCAGGTGAGAACTACTGTGAAACTGGCTGCTGAGGCTGCACTTCGGTGATGAACATGCCACCCAGTCCACAATATTTATTAGAAAGTAGGGTCTATCTATGCTTGAACTATTTAGCAGCTCTAAATCGTTAGCCTTTATACCTTTGCTAGTAATATGGGAATCAGTGGAATATGGTATATATCTTGTTTATATATATACTGTATATTCAAATGATAGGTCACAAACCCTGCTGTCTTTCTTTGACACAGTGTGTCCTGTTCCTGCTCCTTTTAAACACCATAATAATGATGATGTAAGGCAGACACAACTGTCTTCACATTATTTCCCATATTGTTGAAATTAAAGGTTGAGGGTGTTGCTGTGGACCTATTTGGCGCAGTGGGGGCCAAAAGAGGCCTGAAGGTTCAGTCCATAGACTAGCAAAATAAATCCTGGGGACCCCCAACCACTCCAGTGGAGCTGCTCACAGATCAGACTGTGGTTTTACTGGTGAGTAATTATTATCTTGCTGTTAAATTATCCCATTACTGTCTATAGCTGCAACATCCCAGCGATCCTTTTTATGGGCTCATTTCATGAACTGACAGGAAAATAACCACCAGGACCAGATAATTAGGGTATCTTATAGGAATAACCTCTGCTACAGTTGTGGCCTACATACTGTACTAATCCTTGTAGAAGGCTTAGGGTGCCCTCTGGTGTTCATCAAGGATATTTGACCTTTCAGCTTTTTTGAAATGCCTTTGTACACTATTGTGTGTTTGTCAAAACTAGGGCTGCACAATATATCATCTTAGCATTGATATCGCAATGTGCAATAGTCACATTGCAGGACATGCAGTGTGGATGTAAATGTGCAAATTAATTCAAACACATCATGCTACAACTTCTTGCTGGTTGACACAAAAGGAAAACTCACAAGGTTGTACTTTTCCATGACTAATCTACAAGAAAAGTCAGTTTGCCTTTTAAGCCTTATCTTTTATCATCCACCACGTAGATTAAACATGCATTTAAACATTGTTAGAAATGGTAAATAACACAACTGCAAAGCACAACTCCATTTGTAAAGTTTATTAAGAAACGTGTTGTTTTTCCCAAATTCCACTCCACCATGCATGTATCTGGTGAAATTTCCTCAAATTTTCATATTGATGTATATATAGGAGAAATAAAAGATATCACAATGTCAGTTTTTTCCAAAACTGTGCAGCCCTAGTAATAACCCTACTAGACGCTGACATAATCCACACATCCATCAAAGATTTGAGTATCAAGATACCACAAACGAGCTGAGAACTGATGAATGATTTATGTGAAATAAGGTTTTACATTCTAAGCAGGTTTTGAATATGTTGTGCATTCTTTCAGGAAAAGAGAAAAGAATTTAGATGTCTGTATGCATAAAAAGTCCCCTTGATTTTTGAGCGTGATTTTGACTAATAGGCCTACATTAGTGCAACGCACAAAGAAAATAGAGGGTCTGTAACTGGTGTTGAAAATGTAGAAGATTATTTCTGCCATGGTTGAAAAATAAAACATAGTGACAAAGTTCATCAAAACTCAGGAATCATTTTAGCAAACTTTACTGCATTAAATATGGGTCAGTCAAACTTATGAGATTGTTAGTACTATCAAAATGATAACTCTGTGTCCAATACCTTGGCCATGCAAAGCCATACTTTTGACTTTGTACCTCATAGTTTAAACTTACCATGTATTTATATTTTTATCATTAACAACTATTCATGTTTTTGTTATTTTCTTTGTTATTTTACTTAGCAGATATTGACCTCATTTCATCAAACAAAACGAAAAAGGAAAACCACTTTTGCTTTCTCTTTGTGAGGTTTAACTGTCAATTCATGGTCACATCTTGATCGATGTCGTCATGCATCTTGTACTTTAGTACAAAATGGAAGTATATTGACTCATTGAATAGTAACTGCAAAATTAGCACATAAAAAAATGTGTATCTATTCCTCTAGTATGTGAGATACACTTGGCCTGTTGTCAGATGTGGTGAAGAATGATTGCCTGTAGGTGGCGATGTTGGTGTGTTTTTAAAATCCAAAACAACACCAAAACTTCTGGAGGCAACCACCACCTGCCTGTTTTTATTTTAAAGTCATTTTAGGACTAAATTCTAATTATTACTTAATAAATTGACATATTTGTTATAACTAATTTTAAAAGGTCCAAGAATAAAATGCAGCTATAAAATTGTGGTGCCAGTGACAGACTGCAGCCACCTTGTGCCTCCAGCCACCTACTTACACCCCTGTTTTAGTTCTACATATTTCAACAGGACTGTTTTGCATAAAATGGGAAGCCATATAACAAGAAAAAAATGTTCAAAACCGGAGAAATAACTTAATTAAGAATGCATAACTATAAATGTTCTGTGATGATCAAACAGGAGTTTAACAGTTTGATTTAGCGGCTGCTGTCTTTCTGTACAAGGCCCTTTGGTGTCGTCAGTGCCTTCCTCTTTATAATTAGAGCATATTTGTTCTGCTTCAAATGTGCACCACTAGAGCGCACCAACACAACCCCGATCTCTCTGCAGACAATCTCAAGCCATGTAAGTGTGTGCGCAAAGAAACAGGAGGTCATGGTGCGTGGAGAGGAAAGATGTACTGTGTGTGTGCGTGCATGTGCATGTGTGAAACAATGTGTTAACACAAAGATCAGTTGATTGAGCTCATCTGCCCTCTGCCCTTTCTGCCTCTCTGCTGCCTCACCAACCTACTCACTCTTTCCTTATGTTCAGGCCTACTGTTCCACTGTACAATCAGCTGCTTCGTCTGACTCTGCTGACCCCTGACCCCCTCACCCTGACCTCCCAGCCACGCGACCCCTACGGCTCACTCTGCATGACATTTCAGCTGAATGAAAGAGCTACTAAACAGCACGCTCTGTGCGTGTGTAGGAAACACAAGATTTTCGTGCAGCAGAGAGCATGTCCAATGAAGTATTCGAGTGCGTGGATGTACAGTACAGTACATATGTGTGCTCTGTTGTACTGCATCATTCTATTCAGTGAGACTGCACAGGCTTTATGGAAAACAGAAGGAGAATATTTCCAAGCCACAGAGAGAGAAGATATTTCCCTGCTATACAGTGAGAGCTTTGTTCCCTGGCAGCCATCCTCTGCCTTCATACTACTCTACATTATCAGCACCAGCAAACAGCACCATCATTCAAACTACTTTCATGTATATTGTACTGCACTCATAACAAAATTAAAGAGCGAGCATCTGAACTGCTGTCTTCCCTGACATGTTCTGTAAAATCTGGAGTTTAGAGGGAAAACGTGGTGAAACACTCCTCCCTAACATGCTCTCCCTTTTTATTCCCATGAGCGTGTGAGCCCCAGAAATCTTTAACCTGTGAGAAACACTTCTTTGTCAACACTGCGGCGGTTATATAACCGCCTTGTCGCTGGATCCACAGCTGCTCAGGGTCAGTTACATTTGAATCTGCAGAAGCTCGCTGTTGGAGACAACCACCTTAAACCTATGAGACCATGAGTCACAGCCAGAGATAACAACTGGGGCCTTGTTTCACCAACGCATAGTTGCACCATTATCAGATTAGTTTCCTTGTGCTTTATTCAGCGGGGGTAAAGATGATTTAATGCTTTGATAGGTCTGGGGAAGCCCCAGCCAAGACTTTTACAACCTTGACAAGCTGTTCACACACTCCTTTTGTTTAGCGGTCACTACTCTCCTTTTTCATGTTTGATCTGTTTCTGCTGTCACACTCTTTTAATACGACATATCAGTATTTCTGCTATGTATTCTTTCACACTGCTGAATCTAAACCAGTGGGGAAACATAACTACACTTAGTCAATTTGAGTACAATTCTGTGCTACCTGTACTTTACTGAAGTATTGCCATATAATGCTGCTCTACTGAGGCAGATATCAAACCTTTTCTCCACTACATTTACATGTTTACATTACTGGTTACTTTATTACCTTAACATATCCATCCATTATCTCTAACTACTTAACTTAAAGCTGCAATAACAGATGTGTGTCCACTTGGGGCAGCAGAAACAAGTTAAAAACTCAACATTGGCATATCTATAATTCAATTGGAGTTATGCTACCTGTTGAATGGGGTTAGTCCTATATGATGATTCCTAAGTCCAATATTCACTCTCTTGTCAACTCTGTTTTTGGGCTCTATCAAAATATCTGTCTCTTCAGCTGCTAAATGTGTCCCTATGTTCACCAGCTCGTCTCTAACAGTGTCTGCTGTTTGCTGCTGAGCAGGTAGTATGCAGTGAGTTTATGAGAGCTTTTTCTCTGAAAGCAGCTGCGTGTTGTTGCCACAACATAATGAAAGTGGTGGGAGTGAAGGAAAATAATAAAGTTGTGGGCTAGACAGCTGAACAGTGAGCTGAAGCTCACTATAAAGTTTTGTAAAGCTGAGGGGAGCTGCAGATACAGGTGATCATTTTCTATAAGCTCATCACTACGAGTGAGCCCTTTCACCTTGTCGCCTTGTTCTCACATTATACATTATTATAAAAATATAGATTGGAGCTAAGTGAACCATGTTACAAATACATAGACTCAGTACTTTTTATTGGGTGTGAATGCTCACAACCATATGTTCTTTGACGAGCCAATATTCTGTTATTAGAAGTCTGCTGTTTGCAACCCAACTCCTTCCACAAAGAAAATAGATTGACAAATTGACCATTACAATCAAATCAACCCCTCTGTTCAAAAAAAAAATTTGCACAGTAAATAAATGTCGATAAGAATCAACATACAGCATACAAAATGTGTGGAGTTGGTTTTCAAAGTGTAATATAAATGAAACTGGTGGCACATTTTAATAAGGTATGAACCCTTTGATGAAAAGACAGATTCACTCCTGCTGTGCCTTTCAAACTAACTTACTTTACATCATAAGCTGTGAACTGAATTTTTAATTACCTATCAATTGCATCTCTCTCCTGTCTCACGATAATACTCCATAGAACATATTCACACGGTGGCCATTTTCCTCTGACATCACACTCAGGGTGGGAAGCTCAAATGCTGGGATGAAGTCATACTGCTGTGTTCCAGGTTGCAAGTTGTACGGGCCCAAATGTAGGTAATCTGACAAATCGTTATCATTTTACTGCTTCTTAATTGATCAGCAACTGGAAAGACAATGGACAGTGAATATCAGGACATCAGGCCATATTTCTACGTAAAATAACACATCACCCATTAGCTATTGTCAGACAACAGCTAGCGTCAGTGTTCAACCACTTCCTAGCTAACATAATGCATCTTGGACACATTTATTTATTTATTGCTTGGAACATTGTGTTGGATGTAATGTGTATGAACATTTCACAGAAATATGTGTTCCCACCCTGAGCGTGACGTCAGAGGAAAATGGCCGCCGTGTGAATATGGTCTCATGGTGTATTATCTCACGGAGCAGAAATGACTTTGGAAAATACTGTAAAACCCTGGCGAGGACCTACCACAGTGAAACCCCACTGTTGGAGCCCAGCGAGGACTGTGGAACAACAGTGATCTCAGTGTTGGCCTGGTCCAGGGTGGAGGCCTCACTTGCTGCCTGGCAAACAGGTGCTGCTCTGCACAGCAGGTTCCTTTAAGGCCCCTCTCATCTCTAACTGGTGGAGGTTGATCCTGACCTGAGGGGGGGGG
>JBBPCS010004524.1:0-11251 GCA_037974645.1 Hollardia meadi | reverse complement strand
GTTTTTAGTTTGGCCCATGTCCCATCTGCTAACATGGAGGGGGAGGGGTTTATGAGCTGTACTGCAGCCAGCCACCACTGCTCAGCCTCCCCGGACAAGTTTATTCCAGGGTGCTGGAAAGGAGGCCCTGATCGATTGTCGAACCTCAGATTCAGGAGGAGCAATGCGGGTTCCTTCCATGCTGTGCAACAGCTGACTGATACCCCATGAGCAAACTCCCATGACGCCCCCAGCAAACCGTCAAGGGTTAAGAGGTGGTCCACTGTTACATGGCCAGAAGGGAATCCGCATTGCTCCTACTGAATCTGACGTTTGACAATCTGTCAAAGCCTCTTTTCCAGCACTGTGGAATAATCTTTCCCAGTGTCATACCCAAATACTTAGAGCACTTCCTCTGGTCCCCCTTATTAAAAATAGGAACCACTACCCCGGTCAGCCACTCCCCAGATACTATCCCTGACCTCCATTCAACACTAAAGAGGCGTGTCAGTCAAGACAGCCCAACAATGTCCAGAGCCTTATCTCATCATCTCATCTCATCCTTGTCTCCGATGAGCTTTGGACTGTCTCAGTGACCTCTGTCAGATCCGACTCTGCAGGTCAACATCAAGAAAGCTGCAGCAACACCAGAGGCCAAACAATCGGCCCGTTCCAAACGTTTCCGCACTATTTAGCCTACAACCCCAATTTCAAAAAAGTTGTGACACTGTAAAACATACATAAAACAGAATGTGATAATTTCCTTTTTGACATTCAATTCAAATGAAAACAGCACAAAGACGATATATTTAATGTTGTGTCTCATCAATTTCACTGATTTTTGTAAATATATTAATTTTATGCCAGCAACACGTTTTAAACAAGTTGGGACAAGAAGCTCAAAAACACCTGATTGGATCATTCCACAGGTAAAGAGGTTCATTGGTAACAGGTGATAGTATCATGATTGAGTATGAAAGAGGCATCTTCAGAAGGCTCAGTCCTTCACAAGCAAGGATGGGGACAGGTTCAACACTTTGTGGACAAATAATCCAACAGTTTAAGAACAATGTTTCTCAACATGAAATTACAAGGAATTTGGGGATTTCACCATCTACATCCCATAATATCATCAAAAGATTCAGAGACTAAGGGGCAAGAATGAAAACCAACACTGAATGCCGGTGACCTTCGATCCCTCAGACAGCACTGCATTAAAAACCAACATGACTCTATGAAGGATATTACTACATGGGCTCAGGAACACTTTGGAAAACCATCGTCAGTAAACACAGCTCATCTCTACCGTGTGAAGTGCAGGACATATATCAACAACATCATGTCTAAAGAGGAAAAGGACCATCCAGATTGTTACCAGCGCAGAGTTCAAAAGCCAGCATCTGTGATGGTATGGGGGGGTGTTGTTGGTGTGTGGGTAACTTGCACATCTGTGATGGCACCATTAATGCTGAAAGGTACATACTGGTTTTGGAACAACATGCTGCCATCCAGACGTCTTTTTCAGGGACGTCTCTGCTGAGAGCCACATTCTGCCGCCTGACAACAGCGTGGCTTCAGGGTAAAAGAGTGCAGGTACTAGACTGGCCTGCCTGCAGTCCAGACCTGTCCCCCAGTCCAGACCTGTCCCCCAGTCCAGACTTGTCCCCCATTGAAAATGTTTGGCGCATTATGAAGCACAAAATACGACAACGGAGACCTCAGACTGTTGAAGTCATATAACAACCAAGAATGGGACCGAATTCCACTTTTCCACAACAATTAATTTCCTCTGTTCCGAAACACTGTACACATTTTACATAATGTCCAAACTTTTTTGGAATTGACTTTGTAACTGAAATCCATAAAGAAATACAAGGCAATGGACACACTGGAAGCACTGGGTAAAATGGGGAGAGTGCTAAGTAGACAGGGATGAATTATGATTATGTCACTAATTTCTAATCTTATCAACAAGATGATGTAATGATGTCATGTGATGGTAGCTTGAGGACCAAGTATATATATCTTGTGTTGCAGGAAACACCAGACGTGGCCTTGAGGAAACAAACATGTTGTCTAACCTCCTGACTGACAGATAATCAGAGGTTTTGTATATTTTAGCTTCTTCGACACGATGAACTTTACTTTGTATGTGATGCATGATGTTTACTAGTATGACTGAAACGAGCTAAAAGAGGCTTTTTTCTTCAGATAACGTTGTGTAATGTTGTCTGTGCTGCAGCCTAAGGCCAATACCACTGCTTATCTGCAGTATCAAGCCTCACATGAGGTAATGTTGATTGGCATGTTATCTGTTGGCTCAGGCTGCTGTTTCCTCTACATTAACAGTGTTTTGCTGTATACCCTGAAGACAAAGCAGGTGTTTTGTGAGACATCCCGTTACATCCTGCTGTACAACCTGCTCTTTGCAGACACTGCTCAACTGGTGTCAAGCCTTCTGCTCTATGTACTGGCTTCTTTACGGATAAAAATGACATATTATGCATGTGGTACCCTTGTTCTGCTCACAGTTTTCACAGTCACTGTCTCCCCTCTCACCCTGGCTGTGATGTCACTTGAGAGATTTGTGGCTGTATGCTATCCACTGAGGCATGCTACCATCTTCACCATGAGAAGTACAGGCATTGCCATTGCTGTGGCGTGGGCCTTAAGTTTCATCCACATCCTCATTCGAGTTTTTATGTTGTTACATTTCTTCAAACAAATCTCCCTCAACCTGCAGATGAAAGACTTTTGCTCTAAAGAAGCACTTTTTTTTGCACCAGTCTTTAATGATTTTGAAGAAGTGTTTGCCAGCACTCTCTTTCTGTCAGTGGGTGCAGCAATCGTGGCCTCTTATATTGGTGTTTCGCTTGTTGCCAGATCTGCCTCATCAGACAGAGCCTCAGCTAGAAAGGCTCTCCATACGCTTCTGCTTCACCTGATTCAGCTGAGCCTCATTCTCACCTCCACCTTGTTCTCCACCATCATTGCAGCCATTGCTACAAAAGTAACCAGATTAGCCCTTGTGCGGATTTATAATGTATGTTTTGCCTACTTGAATATCCTTCCAAGATGTCTGAGTGCTCTCATCTACGGACTCAGGGATCAAACCATCAGGCCTGTCCTCATGCGAAACCTGTGCTGTGGGGGGAGATGCTCATATTTCCTCAACAAAAGCAGTAACAATTTCAAGTGAATGATTTTCTGTGAACAATCTCACACCGTTCACAAGCATGTTGCTACATATTTAAAATGACAGTAATAACAATAACAATAATAATCTGTGTTTATGCACCAATTAAAGAAATGATTGGAATAAAAGATTTAATTTTGTATGTGTTCATTACATGTCTCTTTACTTGAAATATGATAAATGAGCCTAGTTGTTCTTGGATAATGTCACAGTATTTTACTAATATTTGTGGGTTGTCGTTAGTCATGATCATAACAAGCAACATATGAAACTAAACTGTATGATGAAAAAGTTTTTTCAAATATTAAGTGATTCAAATAAGTAAGATATTTCTAATGCCTAGAATATTTACAGAAATTTGTTTGAGTTAATTATAAATGAACAGTCCATTGGCATACAAGAGCAAGATGTATGTACCACAATGCATATTATATATTCTCATACACACATACTGTATATAAAGTCATACACCACAGTCCATACTGTATGTTCTTAGACAAATACATTCATATACACACGTATAAAATGATGTCTGAACTTTAATTTATGCCACACAAACCAGACCTTCAAATGAAAGTATGAATGTTTATTAATAATAATAATAATAATAATTCATAATAATGGTTAGACTGACCTTGTCATATCTCTTTAGTGATATCAGATTGTTTATATATATTACATACTTGTATATATTTTCCAAAGTAATTAAAAAACATTTGACGGACTTCATTTTGCATAGTGAAATACTCATGTTGTCAAATTGCCATTAAACCTTTAAAATGTGTGATGTTCAGGCAGGTTTGGCCCCAAAGGCAAGCCTCAGAAAAAGGCCTGTTCACCACACTTCACGCGGAGTGAGGCAGGCACATGAAGCTCGCAGGGAGGTACGGTACAGGTAAAAACTAGAAAATGTCACTCAGTAGAGCTCAAACCTCCACCAAGGCCCATCAGCCCTCTTATTGAAGCCTCAGCACCAACTGCAGCAGCTGGTGACTCTCTGTTAGCACCTTACTGAATCCATATTAACTCAGCTACACATTGGTGCTAGCTGCTGGTTTCTATTTGTTACAGCAGCAGGAAAAGACTACCCCCCTATGAAGACACGTTTTAATCCACTAGATCTGGATTTTTATTTGGATCAACACTAAATTGTACACACTCATAGATACCAGCCCTCTAAATGTGCCTGATTTTTTTTTTTTTTAGATCAAGATCCATGTATTATTCCCTGGACAATTAATGAAAATGTGTTTTAAAAAAAAGCCCTATCGTGCAATGTTAAAGAAAGAGATAAAAAGTTCCTGGAAACATTCCGCCGCTTTATCCACGCCAAACTTTAATGGGTTCTTCCTTGGCCCATGCTCCATCCTTCCATCAAGTGCCTTCAGTCAGTCATCCTGGTCTGTCAGAGGGTCCAAACCACATCAATTAGAGTCTGTTTTATAAATGAGGCCTCTGGCCTTTTTTTTTTGTGTACTCAACTTTTTATTGAACATGTTACAACAATAAACATATAATGAAAGAAGTAAAAAATAAACACAGATTATTACAGAAATTCTTTGATTTGATCTGCTTGCCTTGTTGTAATAGCGCCCGCTCTGACCTCATGCATTCCTGCCACTGATAACTCAACATGTTAATTATGTCAACATACTGTAAGTGTTGATCCAGTGTTTCTTTTGAGACTTTACATGGTGGTTTCCAGCACAAGGCCAGCAGCTTTTTGGCAGCAGTGATGGCTGTTTCGGACAATAGGTGGTTTCAGATGTGGTCACATGTGTTCAGGCAGTAAAAACCTCCAGTTGTGTAAAACAGCCGAAACACCAACAGCCCTTCTTTTGTTTGTTTGTTTTTTCTAAATCGGACCTGTACGGTGGCTGAGAGAGCTCAACACACTGCACTTAAGAAAACACGAGCAGACTAAGAAAACATCTTCATCAGTTTGACAACACGTGCGCTGCAACCACTCACAACACAACCAAACAGAGAAACAGGCTGGAAGTAGCACAGATAACAACGGATATGACGCTTGTTTTGCAACCATTAGTGAGTTACTTATTGAAGTCGGCTCCTCGTCAGTGATGCTGGAAAATAAACTGAAATATTATTTGAATTGGCAGGTCAATAATCAGCAAAATGCTAAAGGCTAGGCTAACAACAATCTTATTATTATCATTATTTTGAACATGTTGCCTTTATTCACTTCACTTAATTTATTGTTTTTTAGGTTTGACAGGAGGAAGTTTGATGGCAGAGAAAAAGAAAAAAGAATATTTATATTTATTAGAATATTTATTATTATCTCCACCAGCGATCGTCATTATCTCTGGTTTCCATGACGAACGGTGTAGAAATCATTGAAAAAAAGACAGAACATGCAGTGATGGCTGTCTGCACAGGTGGGGTGTAACTAAGTACATTTACTGAAGTACTGTACTTAAATACAGTGTTGGGGCACTTTACCTGAGTACTTTATACTTCCACTCGACTACATATTGGAGGCAGATGTTGTACTTTTTGTTGGTCATGTGTGAAAAATCTATTTGAGTTCTGACTTTAAATTTGCAGGAGTTGTGACGTTAAAGTCAGAATGTAGTTTGACTTTTGGGTACTTTGTCTTCCAGACAGCAGCTGGTCAGAGCTCATTCAGCAGACTTTTAATGGAGACAGTGCAGATATTTAAAAAATACAGTTTAATAAGAGCAGCTTGTTTTTGTCAGTAAGATCCATGTTTTTACAAAACTATAAATATACTTTCACATACCAGGAAGCTTGTGAGATAAAAGTTTGTGTGTCACAAATATCCAACCTTTCTCAGACAGATTCATTTAGTTTTTTGTGAAGGAAAACCTTTTCTGTTCTCAGGCTGTAACATTATATACGTGTGTCTGGACGTCCTCCTCCTCCTCCTCTTCCTCCTCCTCCTCCTGCCTTCAGCAGCGAGGGTTCAAATTCCAGTTCCTCCCTCCTCCCCCGGCTGCTGAAGGGTTTGATGAAGCACCACGAGAGGAAAATCTGAAGGAAGTGAGGCGAGCGGCTGCGTTCACGGTGAGTCTGACTGAATCATTTCTATCTGGGAGCTTTCAGCCTTCTTACTGGGACTACTGGGAGCGATCTGATTGGTTTAGATGTGAGGGTTCTGTCCTCTGTTTCTCTCCCTCTCCTGCAGGGTACGTGTATGGCAGGGGGGTGTGGCTGCGCCTCTTGCGGCTGCAACGAGGCACACCTGATTCCACTTCACTGATCATCTGTCTATAAGACATTCACCCTCACTCTTCCTCTTGTCAGATTATCCTAGTTGGCTTCCCGTGTGTTATGCTCTCTCGTCAGTCTCTAGTGATCTCCTCCTCGTGTTTGACCAGATTGGTGATTATCGTTTTTGCCAGAACTGCTGTAATTATCAGATCGTTTATCTGCTCTTTTTGTTCATTTAATTAAATTAGTTGTTATTTCGCCAAAACCTTCGTCAGTCTCTGCTTTGGGGTCCAAACCACAAACCGAACTGTAACAGAAGAGCTGGATTGTAAAAGCAGGAGAGTTGCTGAGGAGCATCCTGACAGTTCTGCACTTCTGATTCATGAATGAAAGCTGCTGCTGTGTTGATGTTTGCAGACTCGGACACACACACACAGTAACTAAGTACACTCACTCAAGTACTTTATTACAGTTTTGAGGTTCTTTACTTGAGCTTTTATGGCTTCGCTGGTTGTGAAACAGTTCAGTTTAAGATTATAGATGATGAGCTGATGTTTACAATTTCCCGGCAGATTTCTGCAGCGAGTCGTACGTTAGCCAGTTAAAAACAAGCAGGAGGAGGTTTGTTTTCAGATCATTTTATGTTTGATGCTATATTTTGTGGTTATGTCTGATATTGGGGCAGGATCAGCAAAGAGAAAAAGACAGGAATTGATCGAAAAACAAAAATAAGTAAAAGTAATGAGCCAAAATAAGTTCCACATTTCTCCCAAAACAAAAGCATGCACAGATATAAAGATCTTTAGGACATGAGGCGATGCTGCTCATGGGAAATGTGGTCACTACCACTTTTGTCCACAGGGAGTCGCCAGAATCAACATAAAATCTAACTTCGGTGTTGACTTGAAAAACACTAAACAATATCAGGCTTTCAGTTTGATATTAACACAGTAATTCTAATTAAAACTGAATGAAAACATCGCCTTTATCTTCTAATGGCTGTGATCGTGTGAATGAAATCCGACGCGTTCTGGTTCGTAAACCAGCTTCAGCAACCTGAGCTGAGAGTGATGCAGCAGTCTGAGACAAACAGTCGAGTTGCCACAAACGTTTGTGGACCAACAGACTGACGAGCTGCCGGTTAAAGCTTCCAACAGGACACTGAGAAGATTCCCACAGCAGTTCCTCCAGTGGCCACTAGATGCCGCTCTGAAAAACTACATTGGAGAGAATCCTCTCAGTTCACTGCTGCACTGACGTCTGACGGTCGAATGACTCCAACGTGTTTCACTCATTAAGAGAAATCACTTCAGTCTGAACACAAACAAAAAACAGTGAAAACAAGACTCCAGAGGCTCTACTGCTGCTAAAATCAGCATGCTAACACGCACACAATGACAATACTAACATGTTACCATATTCTAATATTTGCTAATTAGCAGTAAGTCCAGCTGAGGCTGATGAGAATAGCTGTAATTTTGTTTAACACTTTTGTTATAAATCAAAGCATTGGACAAATTAATATTTTGTTGCCGTGAGAAGACAAATCACGAGATCAACACAGTTATGACAATCCATCCATCAAAACCATAAACTTCAACCTCCAACAATTCTGAAGCAACAACGACAAGAAATATAATTCAAACAATCAGAACGGCTAACAAGCTAACAATGAGGCGCCATGCTCACTGCTGACTAAAGAGCTTTTCATATCTGACTTCTACATCCATCCATCCATCCATTCATCCATTCATTCATTCATTCATTCATCCATCCATCCATCCATCCATCCATCCATCCATCCATTCATTCATTCATTCATTCATTCATCCATCCATCCATCCATCCATCCATTCAGTCATCCATCCATTCATCCATCCATCCATCCATCCATCCATCCATCCATCCACCCATTAATTCATCCATCCATCCATTCATTCATCCATCCATCCATCCATCCATTCATTCATTCATCCATCCATTCATCCATCCATCCATCTATCATCCTGGGTCAGGTCCCATAAGAATTTCGCAAGAATTCCCCATAATGACCGTATGAATTCCTGAGTTATGGCTAAAAATGTGTTTTTTTTGAGGTCCTTTGAAAACCAAATTCAAATCAGTTCATTCTTGAGTCCAAATTCCTTCAAAATGTTCCCGCGGTCGAGTTCATGAGAACGGGACGGACGGACGGGAGTAACCAGACAGCACAGTTAGCGCTAGCCTGTTAGCAAGTTTCTTTTGCCTCTCGACTCAAGTGTAACGTTAGGGTTCTGCCACGGTTCTGTTCATGATAGATATACTATATAGTTTTCCTGCCTGGGGGGTCGATACTTTTTATGTGGAAAGACCAGCTAGAGTTTCACTGAAGGTGCTGGAAACCATTAATGAATCCAAACTAACAATGGACGAAACATTCTGTGTTGCATTCTGCTAATGACAGGAATTCGATCATGATGCTATGGGGGGGGGGTGTTTGACGGCTGTCAGCTCTGAGCTCGCTTTGGTTTGTTTTGGAGAAACATCGTCACAGAGACTGGATTTCATTCTGTTGACATTCCCGAGCTGATAAGGATCCTCTTCCTTCCGGCTCCTCCGACGTTCATTCCCACCTCCTCATGTCTCTCTGCAGCACGGGAGGAAAATGACTGACCTTGTTCGATGATTATGTGAGATACGATTAAAATGAAAAGTGAAAACTTCAGTCTTGTTTTCCTTTTGGCTTTCGTCCAGACCTCCGTCCACGCTCAGCCAACAGCTTTCACTCTCAGTCTCTGTGTAAACAACACGCTCAGACGCTCTCCGAGGAAATCTACAGCTGTTTTTTTACAGGACAAACAGTGAAATAAGCAGAAACTGGAGCGCAGCGTTAGGTCCATAAACGTTACTGTGTTACAGCAGCGGGAAGTCATGATGAGATTTCTGACTGCAGTAAATACTGTGTGTTCACAGAGTGGGTTTAACTCTGACAACGACGTCACCATGACCTCCGACCCCGCAGGGTCACGACCTCCTGCTCGCCGCCGGAGCCCCTTCAACAGCATCAAGGTTTGTCTCGATGATCCAGAATCTGAAACATTTCCACATCAAAAGGTCGAAAACGGACTCCGCCTTTGTTCTGTTGTTGTTGTTGTTGATGATGATGATGTTTTATATGTTGTTGAGTTGTGTTCTTACATTTTCCCAAATGTTTCCAACATGTTCAAACCAGAGAAACCTGAAATATTATTCACAGTTAGGGTGCGTTTCATTTGTTTGCTTTTTGCGTCAGTGAGACACTTTTTTAATGTGAAACTGCTTTATTCAGTTTTAATCACCAGGTCTGTTTGTTTCAGAACTTTGCATGTGGTCGAATCCCTTTCAGAAGCTTTGTAATCGAAGCCTCGGACTGCAGTCTTTCTGGAGACTGTGAGATAAATCCATGATGATGAATCCGACTGAATGTCTTCTGTGATTATGGATTATTTGTTCATTGATTATCCTCTGATGATTGCGGACTACCGCTGTCATGATTTTGATTATAAATCAAAATTGATGGAAATGAGCTTTAAATTTCGATCATCGAAATCAAAAGCAGGATCTTTGGTTCTCACAGCTAAGTTAGCGTTAGCCTGCAGCCACACTTACGATCAGCTGATCGGTACCGGAGGAATCTCTGACAGCATCGGAGATCCTTTATTGATCTGTTTGTGTAGAGGGTTTACTCGGGACAGAGCTGAAGTTCTATCGTTTGTTGTTTATTGTTGAATCTCTGGAATCTTATCCTGAATATTTTTGTTGAAGCCACCGGGATAAAGTTGAGCTGTTGTTTTTCTGTTTAAAGAAGAATTTGAAAGTCAGGAGAAAAAAACCCAGATACGATCAGCAGCCTGGCAGAAGAAAGAGCTCTTCATCAGGCTTGTGTGAGCCACTCGTTTAGAATGGGGGGTCGATTACAGCGAGCCGAGACCACCCTGTCTGGACGATCTTGGCCCTGCGACGCTGTGTTCTCCATCGGGCTGCGCTTCAGAGAACAGTCGGCGAAACTCGACAGTTCTGTTTGTTTTGTTGCTTTCAGCTGAGCACGTTTCTGTTATCTGAGGACAAACTTCACTTCCTGAAGTCCATCCTGGTATTGTTCTCTGAGGTCACAACATGTAAACACTTCCTCTCGTTTCAGGTCCTCGTGTCACATGACTCATGATTTCACTTTGTTGTTTCTGATTTGCACTTTAAATTTATGGGTTTGAATGATTTTAATGTTATTAAAGAGTTACTCTTCTTCCTGACCTTCTTCTTCTCTGCAGTTCTTCGTGCTCTGCCATAGTTTCCTGCAGCTGGCGCAGCTGCTGGTGTCGGGCTACATGAGGAGCTCCATCACCACCATCGAGAGATGCTACGGCCTCTCCAGCCAGAAGTCGGGACTCTTGGCTGCATTCAACGAGGTCAGAACGCGACGCTTTCTGCAGTTCTTCATCTCGCCTGCTGCCTCTCCGTCCACTCTTCACTAGTTTCCCTCCATCTAATGTTGTAATGTGAACCTGCAAAGTGTCATGTTGGATTTTCAACATAATGACTAAAGCAAGAAGAGACAGGTGGTAAAAACAACAACAACAACAACAACAATTCAGAACAAATATTCATGTCACCATAAAAAATAGACCAATGTTTCATTTAGTCAGATTTTATGGATATGGTGGTGTGTTCTTGATACTATGACAGTTCCTCAAATTCAATTTAATATTCAATATATTGAACTCCTGTATCACCATACGTATCTCCAGATTCTTGCCAACACACACCTCTATTCTCTTGTAAAGCTCTGGATTCTGTGTGTGTGTGTGTGTGTGTGTGTGTGTGTGTGTGTGTGTGTGTGTGTGTGTGTGTGTGTGTGTGTGTGTG
>JBBPCS010004522.1:0-11253 GCA_037974645.1 Hollardia meadi | reverse complement strand
AAACCATTTTTTGGGGGTGCCTTTTTAAACCCCCCCCCCCCCCCCCAAAAAAAAAAACAAAAACAGAAGAAAACATTAATCAATCACTCTGACTGAGAAGTATCAGAAGTATTTTTATATCACAAGATGAAATAACCAGTAAATACATTCCTTTTCTTGCTATGATGAAACTTGCAAAGCAAATGGCAGAACAATGTGTCTGTGATCATTTCATAACTCATGAGTAATTTTTGATACGTGTAACCAGTTTTGCGGTACAAAATCATATGAAACTTAGCATAATAAACATTTAAGTGTGGTGTGATGGACACTATTGTCAGCTATACTGTAATGCACAGTGGAGCTGCTCGCAGCTGGAAAGTATTTCATGTCAGAAAACAACACATTTTGCTTTAAATTAACTAATTTGAAATTGGCAGTCATGCTCCGAGGTCTCAGTTTGACAGTTTTGACATCTATTGGGGCGCATTTTATATTATTTCCTGTCTGTACAAAATGGTAAAATGCTGTAATATGGAAATGAGCACACTGATACCTGGAGTACTTCTCTTTTAGCTATCTCAGCACAACGGAAACCAGCAAAACTGACATTATCACCAGAACTTAGCAAGTATTTGCCAATTTACACTTTGAGCACGTGAAGCATAATTATTAATTTGGGGTTGCCCTTTTAGCTCTAGTTTGGTCTCCACAAGATCCTGAGGGAAATATATGGCTCTATAGCTGCTAAATGCTCTGCTACACTCACCAGCTAGCTGCCAGCTGTGTCTGTTGTTTGGAGCTGAGCAGGTCGTGTACGGACGGTTTATTATACTTATGATGCTGTGACATCAGTGAGAGTGAACCGAGACAGTAAAGTTGTGAAAGGTTCAAAAGACATGACACTCAGTAAGTTAGTCTACGGTCAACGGTTGATATCAACTTTGGGTTTCACACGGGACGCAAACTCCAGCGCACTAACTCCAACCACCCCAACCTCCTCCAAGTGCGGACTTTCTCGCTTATACTACATCATCTTACATTCTTTTCTCTATCGCATTCGCGCCTAGAAATTCATGAGAAAAGCCTAAAGCGGACAACGTTAAATGACACGCGTGAAGAAAAAAAATGGGCTTTGATAGCACGTAAAATGACTTAAGACACTGTCGTGTTATTCAGACACCATTTGGTGAGACCAGGCTGAGTGGGACACCTGGTCGCCCTATGCCAATATCAATTCACAACGCAGTTCCCAATCATCTAAGCTGACACGTCTGTATTAATTGACATGCGCGCCAATGACACTCCATTAAAACAAGCCAAGGAGTCAATTCAGCTGTCTCCCTTTCCACAAAACCACAAAAACAAGACTTTAATAAAAAGCATATGGAAGAATGATATAAAGCTTTAACTGGCGTTTCTACCGTTTCTCTCCTCATTCATATGTACACCACACATCATAATAAAATCCCTGCTGAAAGTATCAGTGCCCGTTTCCAAATTCTACACTTGCTTACAAAGCACACGTTGACACTGGCGCCACAGCGCTGTGGACCAGCGGGTATTACCAGCACACACATATGTAGACACACTTTTCTTCATGCCATAAAATGATATTCATTAGCAGAAGTGATTGTTTTTTGTGAATTATGAGCTGTTACGTAACACGTCCTCGCCTGTTTGCAGGGCCCCTGTGGGGAGCAACCAAACCTGGACCACTGTGCATTCTACAACAATATGTGCAAATATGCATACGCACACAAAATAACACCGTACCATCTGCATTTATTCACCAACGCTCAACGGCAACATTCCCCATCCCTCATGTATTTTCATTACTTAAGGGGATACATATGAAATGAAATGCCTCCAAAACTGCCGCCACAGCAGAATTTATTCGTGTGCCACAGTTTCGTGTGGTCAATCTTTGTCACACATACAAGGGCCTTACAGGTGCAGCTGGTCCTGGAGCGGCGCCGAATGGTCATTTCAGCCAGGAAGTGATTTAAAGCCATGAAACTTGCCGTGGCAGAAGGCCGGATGGGACTGATATCTCACTCAACGTCTGACTCGTAGCAAGTGTGTTTGATATTACAGGTGGACTGGTACACCCTTCCACTGCTGGGGTCTGCCAAAGGTGGTGATGGTGAAATATGGAAATATGGTGTGTGTGTGTGTGTGTGTGTGTGTGTGTGTGTGTGTGTGTGTGTGTGTGTGTGTGTGTGTGTGTGTGTGTGTTGAGATCCTGATATTTTCAAATGGGAATTGATGACAGGTGTAGACTCAACCCAGTATCACGGAAGTTTGTGAAATAGTCATGAAATTTAATCTATAAGATTTGTGTAGCCAAAACCACAATCTTTTTATGATGGATCTCTCTTTTTCCTAAAAAAAAAGGAGTGATATATTTCCCAGAAGTAACAATACATGGGGAAAAATGTTCAAAACTAATATCCTCCATGAATACTTTGCCCACGGCTGACATGTAACACTGTATCTCCATCTTCTGCAAGAGTGTTTACTGTGCAGAGAGACTTCAAAGTGAGCAATACGAGGTGTTAGAGAAACTATTAAGAAGTGGCCCTTCTCTGCACTTACATGTTACGTAAGGCTAAAACTGCCTTAGCCCATCTCCAACTATCAATGACCTGACATGTTACATAACAGCAGCGTGAGTACGTGTGTGTGTGTGTGTGTGTGTGCGTGTGCGCGTGTGTGTGTGTGTGTGTGTGTGTGTGTGGAGACAGAGGAGAGAGAGCGAGCCATGGACTGAAACTGTATATTGGCCTCCCCAGGCAGAAGCACACAATGTTCAGTATTGACGGGCAAGCGTGCCTCATGATATCAGCAGCTTCATGTCTGTACCTCTTGGCATTACTTTTGGCACAAAAGAGATACTACAGCATCTGCAATTGTTGAAAGTAATCATCCACAGATTTTTTTCTTTTTTCTTTTAATTTATGACTGTATATATGTAGTTCGCATGCTGATTGGCATGCGTTTCTTTGGAAGCAAAGAAAAGCACATGTACAGCTTGATTTGATTAGTTCTGATAGAGCCAGGCTGGAGTACAGTCCTTTAGATCTTTGCCGACACACAAACCAACCTTAGTGTGTACCACCAATTATTAATTGATGGAGGTATGTGTGCATGTTCTTGCTGTTTGAAGAATCTGACAGATGCATGCATGCACCCTGGTTATCTGACAACAAGAAGGTCACCCGGTTCCTGCTTGGGTTTACTCAGGGTGCTCCAGTTTCCTCCTGCGCTCCAAAAACTCCTCTTGGAAACTCTAGGTGTAAATGTGGATAGCTGTCTTCCTCTTAACCCTTTTAAAAATGAACCCATTTAAAAAACTGCTTAGGTAAGGAAACACTTTGCGCCCACATTAGGATGTCCAGGTAGCTTTAGTAGAGACCTCTGAAACACCTGAACAACATTCGGCAGGCAACAAAACTGCACTTCACAGCCAAGCAAATCAGCATCTAATGGTCTCGACAAATCAACATCAATACAGGTTCACAGGCTACTGTATATGAATGTTTAAAAGTAGTGATAACAGAAAGGTGTCTTACCCTGTCCCTAACTTGGCTGGCTTACATAATCACTTTTGAGAATCTCTATTTACCACCATATACACTCAAACACTAAGCTCTGTTTTGAAATGGAAAAAAACGTTCTTAGTCTTGACTATGACTGTATATAAAGATGGACGACATGAGAGCTCCCCAAAAGTGGAGCCAAAACATCTCAACCGCCCTCTGGTGGCTGGCTGCAGGATAGGTCATAAATCCCGCCCCCTCCATCTTAGCAGATGGGACATGGGCCAAACTAAAAACTCAAAGTACTCGTCAAATATTTTTTTCTCATAGATGGTTTCTGTCATTTTGGGTCGTTTTTTATCATGCTGATATATAAGTGCTCCCTTGCGAGGATGTTTTTCTGTTTCTGGTTGCTGTTCTGTGTGCTCGTATCATGTGCATGTGCGTGGGTTTTGAGACTAATTAAACGGCATATTGCACTTTGAAAGGTCAGCAGCAATTGAAGTCAAAGTTGGAACAATTTGAACTTTGGTGTCGACTTCAACTGGTGCACCATGCCAAGATAGGTAGAGGTTACCTGAGTTGGGCGCCCCAACTCAGACAACAATGGCACAGCCAGGGCAGAGCAGTCTCACCACTAATCATGTGTTGGCACTTTAATGCAAGCTGTTGTGATGTGGTATTGAATAAGTGGCTAAAACAACACGCAGTTCACTGGGAGGTGGTCGTGATGGATGGTGCATACAAGTTGGGTGCACACCAGTTGATGTTAAACAAAGATTTAGAAGTTGAATGATGACTGGAAACTTACTTGACCAGACCCTTGCTACAAAGACACATGCACACACAGTCTCCAATTTGTCTTTTTGGGTCAGGTACTTGAAAAATGCATCTTGTTTGCCACTGAGTGCAAGCGGCAAAAAGACAAATCGTGAGTCATCCACGGGAAACGGTAAGCAGATCCCATCAATCAACGGATTGAATGTCTAAGCTGTGACATTTCCCCTCATTATGAGATAAAATCAGTCCTGCAGAGCGGGTGGATTGGGCAGCACATGTAGTCTTTCTAGTCTCACTCACCACCAGTTTGGCCTTTTCTGGTTTGACCTACATTTCATGTTGCCTTTGTGTGTGTGTGTATAAACACCAATCAGGATTTGGGTTTCGTCAGACGATGGAACATTTGTCAGTTTATGTTCGCATCAGTGCGCTAAATCTTACTAACCCTAACCCTAAGCACGTGCAGGGTGTGTGCCTTTGCAACTGCAGTTTTAATGGGCTTATACTGTACAGTATATTGGTCATATTTGTGTGCATGTGTTCAATGTATGTCAGAGTCAGAAATGAACATGATCTATTGCAAGGGAAAGCTATGAAATGTCTTGCTATTTACTTGAATTGTTATATACCGTGTGGTCATTTGTGAGCGATTCTTTCTAGTTTATTGTGGGTGGGGAAAATTGTGTGGTTTCATGACAAGGTCATGGCCTGAGAAGAAAACCACACTGCCAGTAGCAAAAAAAATGACAATTTAAAAAAAGTTCAGAGAAACAAAAAAGGGATTGATTGAAGATGGCTTTATAGGAATAGAGGGCACAGGAAATTTGTGCAATTTATTATTCTTATCTCACAATCAAATCAGAATGTCTTTTATAACTGCAATTATAATAATTCATAGTAATAAAAGTCTCAATCTGAAAAGATGAAAATCACAAAAAATAAGAAAAACAGCTTGGAATCCCCCAGGAGGAGCTGGAAAGCGTTGCTGAGGAGAGGAACATCTGGAACACCCTGCTTAGGCTTCCGGAGTGGAGTTGAGAAATTAATGTAGGGAGGTAAATCATTATCTAAATATTTTAATCCTCAAATATTAATAGAAATATTTGGTAAAATGTGAATGTTCTCACCTCAACAATCCAACATCCCTGAGCTGGTTTACAGACTTGCTGAAGTGGATGGAGCTCAGGATGTTTGAGGTGCGGTTGTGGATTGAAAACAGCTGAATTGCTCTGAATTGTGTCCATGTGATGTTTTTCTCGGCAGAGGACTGCAACCTCTTGTACTCGGCTTGCATGTCGACTCTCCTTCTATCTCTCCCTCTTTTCTCCTCTCTTCAGCCCTCTGCAAGTCCAGCAAAGTCTGTACAGCATAGATATGATTATGTACCTTGGCAGAAATGGTGTGCATACATCATTGTGTTTATGAGCGCATGTGCATGCGTGCATCACAGTATGTCCTACTTGGAGGACAAACTCGTGGAACATCTGACAGAAGATGAAAGAATCTTTTTCCAGAGGAAAAGAAACAAAAGCGACTCCAAGCGATACACGGCTCTTCTATGAGGCCTGCAAGAGTACTTTCTCCTCTCTATGGATTCCACCTCTCCAGGTAAACCCAGCTGTGACTCCACGAGCTGCACTTGACCCATTTCTTTCATTTTTACGGTCCTGACAATAACCCCTCACAGCCAGGCCATCTGCTACCTCCCAGCATGTGCTGACTCGATTTGAACCCAGCTCTCCTCTTTTGCTTTTTTGCTGAGAGTTAGAGTTCTCCCCTCTTTCTTTTTCTTTATTCCTTACCACCCCGCCTTTGCCTTTTTTTCTCCCTCCCACCCCACCTACTGAGGAGCTACCTCCTTCCCTCCCCTCTCCTTCCCCCGCCCAGGTAGGTCTTTCGGTGCCAGACAGAGAAGCACAGTGTTCCTTTGTTATTTCCAGGGCTTAAGTCTAGATAACAACTGCAGCCACTCAGGCTCACCAACACATCAGCAGCCTCATATCTGAGGCTTTACATTTCCATAATTGGGATTTAAGGGGCAAGTCCTCACAAAGGCAAAGGATATCTAAGGGTTCCCTTTAGGCATTGGACAATGAAGACTTTTGTGGACACTTACAGGCACTCTCATTTCTTATACATTAAAACAAGTCTCTCTTTTACAATAGTAATAATCTTTATTTAGTACTTCACAAAGGTAGCAAAATAAAACAGATAAATCATGTTAAAACATGTTTAAAAAAAACCAAGAAAACTGATTAATAAAAACATCAACACTCAAGTAAAATCAGGAAAGGCTCTCCCCGGTAAAACTATGTTACAAGAAGGGATTTAAAAGAGATCACTGACTCAGCCCGAGCTCCTCAGGCAGATCATTCCAGAGCCTCAGAGTCCTGTACTGTGGAAACAAATCATGTATCTGTAGCAGAGCCATTATTTGGTACTGGCTCTTATTTTTCTTTCCATATTACGTTTAAATGAATCTCAAAGTCCCTCTATGTTGATGGGACGATTCAGGTCACCTGTGTCACAGAGTGTGTGGCAATTGACTCCTGATTAAGGATTGAGAGCAGCTTGGTGCGTTCCCCTCTTGGCCAATCAGGGTGTGACAACGCCCTTTCTTGAAGGCTTAAATAGAGGTGGGGAATCGCGTGCCCTACTCCTACCTTGTCACACTACAGACCCCATCTTGAGGAATATTGTCAGCCTGAAACTGGTCTGCTTTAGGCCCTGTTGAGGTTTTCTTTGCTGACTTTGGTACTTTTGTTTGAGGGAAATATTGTGAGCACAATAGGTTGAGTCACTCTTAAAATAATCACCCTTCAGCTGTGTTACTTACTGCTTTGGTGCAAGATATTCTGCTTGCCTTACAATAAGCCTGGCCCCTTGTATAGTTATCTTCAGTGAAACCCCTTTTTACTGGTTCTCTGTGCTCTCCCCAATCAGCTGAAGTCTGAGAAAACAGTACCGACACATTTTTTTTTTTACCATTTTAACATTAACAATTGTGATAGAAGCCTCTGCACATGCTCACTCGCTGCACTTCATTTTGTGATGGAGGGATAATACATTACCAGCTGGTCCTGCTCCATTTGGCCCGTCCCCTTGGTTGCCTAGTGCCACAACTGGAGCCCATCACCATGGCGGGCAGACAGCCAGCCCACCAGATGTGAGGCCTTCTTCACGCTCTGTAATCCGAGCAGAAACCCAAACTTCACATACACTGATAAGTAAACGCACATTAAAGTATCGTTTATCACGAACAACTATGCCTTTACCTGCGGCGTTTGACTTCCTTTCCGGAATATACTCAAGAACATGAGAAAATTAATGCAGACCGCTCTGTTTTCCATCCAAACCCAAGAGTGACCTCAGAGTGGCCACAGATTCCCCACTGTGGAAAGCAGGCTCCTTCAGGACCCTGCTATTAGCGGCTTTGTGGGGCAGAGTGGCGACATATTAATGGCACACAGACACAGAAGAGGCTAAAGACCCCTGCACCCTCCTACGCTGAGAGCACAGCTAAATGCGGGGGCTCTTGAACATATAAGCCAACAGCAACCACCAAGGGATGGCTTGGGTTTGTGTTGGCATCACTAAAATGTTTCATACTGTTTTTACAAGGAACTATGTGTAGCATTTGAGCATCTAGAGAACAGGACCACAACATTTGTGAGACATAAATAAGGAACATCACTTGGCAGCCTTTAGGCTTCATCTTACATTATGTACCACTAAATTGGATTTGGAGAGAAATATGCTGGATTGCTGAACAGCCCAAAACTGGAATAGGGCATTGTTCTTCACACACAAACAAAACACAACAGAACACTTAATGGACTAGTTTGACATTTGGGAAATAGGGTTATTCCCGGTAAATATGATGCTTCTGCCAGCAGTCATTTAGCCTAGCTTAGCCTAAAGACTGGAAATTGTGGCTGTGTCAAAAGCTGACCACCAGTGCCTTTAGTTTGATTAATGGGTAAAACAAAAAGGCAGCAAAAGTTTGAATAATCCACCATACAGTTAGGTTTTACTGGAGATTGTGTGCCAACAATATAACGAGTATTAAAATGCTTATTTGTTTACTTATAGATACTATGCAGTTTAAAGGAAGATGAGGCTGCTGATATTATACTGTATATATTGCCAATAAATTCCATGAAAAGACCAACAATGTGTTAGTCCATCTTTCAGTTACCACTTTCCTACTGTAGCGGTGGCACTCCACTCACCGCCAAGCCCATTTGTACCTACTGAAGACATAAATCTTTAAAAATAGGTCATGAATATATATTTTCATTAAAAAAAAGAAGAGTAATTTCTTAAAACCCGGGGCAGTCTAATTTATAGCAGATGCTACTCAAACAGGAGTGAATGGCACATTTGTTCTCTGGCACTATTTTCACATGCGGATTAATACATATTTGGTGTGCCACTGACCACTTGGAGCAGAAAGACAGTACATGGTGGGATTGAGTCAAAATAAACTACAGTGTGTGTTTGTTTCCATGGTAATGAAAGCCAACAGTGTGGCTCATTGATGTTTTGTTTGTTGTCATACAGTAAGAAGAGTATTGCAAGGCTATCATGAACTATTTCTATGGCATTCAATGTCATTATCTTAAAACTGTAAATAGTCAAACAGATTTGGGGTTACTGGATAAACATACCAGGGCCCTGAGAGGAAGTGTCATCGAGCTAATAAGTCACCATTTCCGACCTTCGAAGAGTACTACCATGCTGACCTGTACCAGGTTCTGACTTTTAAGTTGAACCATTACAAGACCTGTATTTGTGGGTTAATCTCTGGTTGCATGTTGTTCTATAGTAACGAGGCAACAGCATGGTGATGTTATTTCACAGAGGCTAAAAGGTCATAATGATGTGGCCAATGAGTAATCCGTCTGGGCTACTTTCGTGTAAACACAGGGGTTAATGGGTTAGTGGCCACACATGCATAGGCCTGCACCCCCACTCGCATGCGCACACCACTTTGGTCAATGGGGCACCACATCTAAAAACTCTGAAAACATGATAAGACAAGCACTGCTGCCCAATGATCCATTTATGACTGTCCAGGTCAAGAATGACAAATAGCTGTTACCTAACCATATCATTGTTTCATGGCACCACAGACAGTTCAAAGAAAGAGTTTTGAAGTTCTAAAATGGGTACTATCAGATAAGCTTGTTAATTAGGCCTGTCTGAAGTAGCATCTGGCGAAAAGCCAGCAAGGCTACGGGCGAGAAACTGAAAAGACACAGTGGGAGAAGAGTTTGAGGGAGTCACCAGATGCCGTTAAAGCTGTCTTGACAAGCTTTGCCCTCAGGTTTGAATCACTGTATTTCTTTTCACTGGCCTGAAGATACAAAAATATGAAAATATTTCCAATCGCCATGTAAAACTAAACTTACAGGACACTGACAGGAGAAAGAATGGTAATCCCCCACCCACATATAGTCCACGACCTTGTGCAAAACCTCATCCCCCTGCCCCAAATCTCTCCCATTTACCTCATTTCCCAGAAATCTTTGTGTTCGGTCACAGACCATGAGCGGTAAAATGTAAACACGGTTGTCCATGATGAGTCACAGGGCGCTCCATTGTCGTAGCAACTTGCCAACATAGCAGCAGCTACCCATAAATATGGCCAAGAAGTCACAAGTTTGTTCAAAGTACATTGATTTGTCGGCATTAATTACTGCAGTGTGTTGTGCTACAAGCACTGAGGGGCTCAGGTAAATCAATGTAATATACTGATTTGGACATTTAATAGGTTTATTCAAACACTAAATGTACTTCTTTAAAGCTGGCTGACTACTTTAATGTTGCACATACTGTATACTGTCTGACCATTTGTCCAGGGAAAGTTGGCTTGACACTTGACAGGTTGACACTGTGATTAAATATTTGCTTAATGTTTAAAGAATCAGCGAAGCCATGAAAGTGAATTACACGGATAATAAAACGTTATATGCATTTAAAACTCGATCCATACTGTATCCCGCTCTGGCTGGTCTATAGCTTCACTCTGCAGGCTATAGCTTCACTCTCCATTAGAAACAAGCCCCCTGGTATTACTTTGCTAGACTAGCATCAAAGACTTCCATAAGTCAGCTGGTGTTTGGCTCATCAGACTGGCACAGGCCGAGCTTGAACTTCAGAAGCTCTGGCCTCAGTTTCACAAAGAAAGCAATGATGTCAAGATTTCTGGACACACTGCAACATCACACCACTCCGAGGCTTGAGAGGAGCTAAAAGCTGTGCTGGAGACGGAGGTGTGATCATAAATCAGAATTGCCTCACACTCCTTCACTCCTGCCTTACTTCTGCCTCCTCTTCTCTCTCCTCCAGTCTCTCGGCCTCTCTCGGCCAGAGACGGCACATTTAAAAGCCATTAGCGATTGGCCTGCCAGATGTACATCAGCAGAAAACCATAAATTGTTTTATTGGATGAAGTTCCTGCAAAGTGATGAGCTCAGCGTTACAGATTCCCGGTATACCGCAAGCTTATTGTGTGTGTGAAAGCGTGCCTCTTGTCAAATATTCAAGAAAAAGTGACAGTGATTTCCAAGGCTTTTGACGTTTGCATAATGTCCCCTGTGCATTCATCACACCTTTCTCCAAATCTGTGTCAGTAGGCAAGGAGCTTTATAGCATTTAAATAAAATTTCTACACAAATATTTGACTTCTTATTTATGAGCTCGCAAGACACCGTCTATTATTTCTCCAGGCATGTGGTTAGTAAGCATGAATATCACCAGTAAATGTTTTTATACACTGTAGCTACAGTACCTTCTGTGCAGAAATTGCTTATTTATGGCATCTCAGCTGCAACTTTATCTGTGACTTGTCGAAGAAGGAGCAGTTTGTGTGCTTGGGGGGGGGGGGGGGGGGGGGGGGGGGGGGGGGGGGGGGGGGGGGGGGGGGGGGGGGGGGGGGGGGGGGGGG